>JARQWA010000147.1:0-21683 GCA_030294605.1 Ambrosiella beaveri
CAGGGCATTCCGTTGATATTTTTGAAGAAGACCACACAAAAATTCATATCCACAACTTGGTAGCTGTGTCTGGAGTCGTGTTGAGAATATTGTAGATCCTGAGATCTGTGTCCATTATATCACTGATGCAAGATACATATCGGATTAGACATTCACATGTACCAATAGATGAATTGTAATTTTAAGGCCACCCGAGTTACGCAAAGGAAAAGTAGGACATTTCTGTAAGGAATCGATGTAAAAGGTTACAGTGATGATAGTATCGTTTGTTCTCGGCGTGCTCAAAGTAATTGGCCATAGCAAGAGATTCCCGAAAAAGGGCCCAGCAAAAACAGGCTGATATAATTTCAAAGCCCAGAGCTCGATGTCGGAGGGCAAATCTGGTGGAGATGAATAGAAGTAGATACCAAGAAGCAGAAGTAAAAGAGAAATAAGAAATAAGAAATAAGCCAAGACACAATCATAGAATTATGTTTCCTTGTCGCCATGTGAAGCAGTGGTATATGACATTAAAATGTAGGCCATTGACACTCGACTCTTATCTTACACGAAGCTGACCAAACAGCTGCCGATTAAAAATTTAGAATTATGGAGTAGAGCTCTACAATATTTAGAACAAGGTTACGGTCTCCATTTATAAGCGTGCAAATATTGCTAGACCGCATTGTTGTCCAACTTGGTATGAATGAATTGAGGCTATGTTGTAACTGAATCAATCCTATGGATGGTGTGTAACCATATAATATAACCCTTGTCTAGGGTTATACGTAGTTCAACATTCAATGTCGATGCATAGATAAGGTCCGTTTCAAATACGTCTGAAAAGTAAATATTTTTAGATTCTAGTCTACGATGAGAAACTCCTGGTCCAGATTCGCGGTTCTAGTGCTCTTGAACTAACCCAACCAAACGCCAAGATCAAAACAAGAAACCCAAAACGTGAAAACTATATACAATAAGAACAAAAAGAAAAAAAACAAACCCGGACTGCACCGGAATCTAGACCATTATCCACAACGCCACAACCCCTATTACCAACCGCCAGTCCACCCCCACCACAGCCACCCCATCCTTACTATCCCCCGTCTCCGTCGCCTTGGTCGTCGCCGGCGCCACCGTAGCCTGCCCCCTTACCCCCGCTTTCTCCGTCTCCCCCGCCACGGCCCCCGACCCCGTCGCACTACTCGAATAGATCGTCGTCGTCACACTTGGACCAAACGGATAATCAATACTTACAGTGCCTGCCGCGACGCCCTCGGGGTCCACGGTCACGGTGACGCCGGCAACGGTGAGGATTGCCGTGGTGGTGGCGGAGGGCCCGATAGTGAAGGTAGACGAGTCGACGATGAGGATAGACTCGCCGATTTGCGTGAGGGTGGCGCCGCCGATCATGGCGTATTGGTTGGCGGAGGGGGCCGCCGAGGGGCCGCCGAGGGTTGTTGAGGCGTCGGCGGTGACGCCGTTAGAGTTGATGGTGAGGGGAGTGCCGGCGACGGTGGTGGTGAGGGGAGATGTCAGTGTTGCATAGGTGATGGAGGATTTCTGGATGACAACGACATCGGTGCCGCGGGCGGTGATCATTTGGCCGCCGGCGACGAGCATTTCGGTTTGCGAGGGGGCTGAGGCAGAGTATGTGAGGGACGCCGACGTCTTGGCAGCGGCCACGGTGATGCCCTCGGGGCCAATGGTGGCCGTCTTGCCCATGACAGTCTCGGTCGACTTGGTCGAGCCAATCGTGTAGATGAAATCACCCAGCTGAACGGTTCCCTGCGTTACGGCCACGTCAAGCCCCGCGAGGACCGTCGAGGTACTGACATCGGCGGCCAACCCGGTGGCATCGGAGACCAGGCGAGTTACGGTGGGGCCGGCAAACTGGACGATGAGGGATGGGTCGATGGTGAAGGTGGCGGAGCCTTGGGTGACGGTGGTGGTTTTGGAGCCGAGGTTGCTATAGGTGTTGGCGTTGATGACGACTTGGTTGATGCCAGCGGTAACGGCGAAGGAGGCGGCAGTTGAGGCAGGATTGGAGGGGGCGAGGGTTGAGGAGGTGGTGGGGGTTAGCTGCGGGGTGGCTTGGGCGGGGTTTGTCTGAAGGGAGAGGAACCAGATTGATGATGAGGGTGTTGTGGTTTCTTCCGCAGCAGCGGATGTCGACGTCGGCGTGCTGGGATTGGCGGCGTTAACCAGGGCATTATAATCTTCATCATGGCCCGGAACCGCCTGGATGCCGAAAGACTCGTCATTGTCAGCCGTCGCCTCAGCACTCGCATGATCATTGACAATCTCTCCCGTCTGCGTCGCCCCGTAATTCGCCGTGCTCTCCGAACTGACAAAGATAACACTCGGATTATGGTCCACGGCATACACCGTGCTCGTCGTCTGGCTGCCCAAGATGTCATACGTACTCATACTCGGGGCAACACTCAGTAGGTATCCGCCCGTCTTACTCGCCATTGGCGTCGGCGTCAGCATAAAGTTACACCACGTCGGCTGCGCGGGAGTCGGGTATGGCGCCGTGTACTCGGAGCGGTTGCCGACAAAGGTAATGGTACTCTCGGGTTTATGGTAGTAAGAGATGACGATGGCGGCTTGCCCGGCGGGCAGCATTGTGCACACTTGGCCGTTTGGGTACGTGTACATGCTGGCGGAGGTCCCGTAGAAGACATCCTGGGCGGTCTCCGTTGTGGCCGTGGATGCGTTGGACGGCAGCGTGTAGGTGACAGGCTTGCAGAAGACAGTAGACGCCAGAGCCGCGGTAATGTGGGCGCCGGAGGCGGTGGCGATCGACTTGGCGGGGCGTCCCGTGGATAGTTGTCGCTTGTGGGGGATGGTGGCGTTTGCGTAGGGTGCGTATATGGTGGTGCAGCTCTGGCTTACGGACACAGCGGCCCTCCCGGTGCCGATGCCCGTCCCCGTGCCAAGTGATCCGGTGACGGCTGTTGGGGCCAGGAGGTTGCTGTTAAGGAGGGAACTGAGGGGAATTTTGGTGGGGATTGCCTTGGAGAGATGTCCGAAGCCGGTCGACAGGAGGCCAACGGGGCCGATAGTGAAGGCGGGGGTTGGCGATGCCGAAGAGGTGGTGGTCGGGTAGCTGTAGACATTAGTGTATATGGGGATTGCCGACTCGATGGCGTCGAGTGCTTGCTGGAAGATATTTTTGGCGGTGGAGGAGGCAGAGATTGAAGATGTGGATGTGGTGTTGTAGGGAGACAGACCGGTGGCGGCAGCGAGGGCACTTGTGGTGGTCAGGAGGACCGAGAAGGGGCCTGAGGCCTTCATGGTGGAAAGTAGTGTGTATGTTTTTTTTGAATCTTTCAATAGTTGCGTGCGTGTGTATATGTGTAGTATTTATTTGCTGAAATCAAGTGGCCAAGAAAACAAACGAACGTAAGCGACGTGATATTCTGGAAAATTTCCGTAAAGACTGTACAAGTGTCGTCGTCAAGTTGCTTTTTATTGGCTGTTGCCGTCGTTGCACAAATGAGTCGAGATGCGTGTGTAAGCCGCCGCAGGTACTTTCTGCAAGATGTAAGGTGATCCAACAGGAATGTAAGCAAAGAAGACGTCGACTCGATAAGATTCGGCAAAGTTTAAGCAATAAGAAGTAAAGACTGTAAATGTAAACTTTTAGTGACGATCATGGTTCAAGAGAAAAAAAAAGAAAAGCAAAAACCAGAATCAAGGACCATTCCCCGTTCATCAGCACGGTCCTTCCCCGTCTAATGTATAAGTTGCAATCAGTCAGTCATAGCCAGTCATGTATATCGACGCACCCCCTTCTCTAAACCACATCTTCGCATCTGTCGTTCCCCCGTAGCTGCATTGACCCCCACCGTGACAGCCCGCCAAAAACAGCAATTCGGATATATTTATCAGCGACGTCGAGAGACAACAAGGACAGCTCATGGTTTCGAGATACGGGCTGGCTGACGAGGATTGAGGTTTGGAGGGTTTAGAGGTTGTACATATACATTCCCGGTTTGCCGGGTATAAGATGGGTTGTTGTACCTGGAAGTCATTCTTCGGGGCATGAGGCCTGTTTGGTAACGGTAAGACTGAACAGGCGGGGTTGAAGGGAGCAAGTCCTATGGTGTTTGATTTTGGAGGTGAGGTTGCGGAGTATCGGAGGTTCGCCGTCGGAGAATTTTTTGGTTTACTGTGGATTCTCAGTATCCACAGTATCATGATATTGTATGTCAGTAAAATATACGATACAGCTTAGTATGCCTTGACTATTTACTATTCTTATCTTAGCGTCAACTCTGTGTTCCACAGCCCCATCTTGATAAGCTTGCATCACGATCTCGATCTCACACGTTGCACCCTTCTAGCCTGAATCTGTCGGTCAATCAACCAGCAAAAAGATGTGCATATATATCTACGTTATCACCCCGACTCCCCTTCCCGGGGGGAGAGGGGGGAGGGGGGGTGATTTTCAAACGGCCCCACTCTTTTCTCAAACATGTGGACACACGGACCCTATGCAGTAGATATGTAGTGTGTCTATCTTGGGAAAGAAAAACGTGACAGGTCAACCAAACGTATTGATCGGGTTCATTGGTGCCGTTGGAATCGGCGTAGTACGAAATGTATTAGGTCGTCTGGTGTTGGGGATGACCAGTGGAACAAAATTGGTGGTTATGAGATTAGGTTTATGCGGTCCTTGGCCGATTTGGTAGATGCTTGCCTGGTTGGCATTTGGGGTAATTTCTCGAGGCAATCCGTCATTTGGTGACTAACATTGTTGTATCTTGTGATCAGTAGACACATAAGCCTCATGATATCTCAAAAAGTCCGTCACTGATGTTATCACCACTGCTCACCTTGAGTTTCTTTACTTCCCCAAACTCGCTTCGCCGACCTTGCCATCATCTGCATCTGCAAGCACTTGCAGTTAAACATGATTCTAGTCGAGACACGACGAAAATATCGTGGATTTTTTATTGTCCAAAAAGATGCATATAAGTCCAAGGGTTAGGGTCCATTACGCGTCCCCTGCCCTATCATGAACTTGCCGGGGGGGCGTCCATTGTGGCGGCGGCAGTATCTGCTGATGGAATATTGGAACATGGGATGAGGAAGCATAAAGTCCAAGAGATTACGTTTGTTGTAAGAGTTAGAAGGATGGGATTTTGTCTTTCAAAAAAGAAAAGAGGTCTAGATTTGAAAAGGAAGAAGAGGGCTGTGGTGAGGCGGAACCCTAAGGTGGGATTGGGAACTTGAAAGACATAGTCGGAGGCTCCGAATGCTATTTAGTGGGCGAAACGGTGGTGGAGATAACGAGTGTGTGGGAGTGTGGAACATTAGCCAGTGTGAAGTGTGGATGAGACGGCGGGGTAGGGTGGGGTGGGGTGGGGGTGGACCGGAAAGCCGTGGCCCGGCAACTTTGTTCCGAGATCACGATTGGAGTATTTACATTGTAAATAGTGTACACACTGTTTTTCTGATTACATTGGTATTTATGGGATCTTCTTGACTTAAAGGAAGGACAAAAGGAAGGAAACATGATGGTGGTGTGCCTGCACTTGGAAGCAAACTTGGTGACGCTAGGGGCAAGTGGCAATGAGATGGAGGAAGAAAAAAAAGGAACTTTGGACTATTAGGATCGAAAGATACTGAGGCGTTGTTTTGTCTGAATGGGAAGCCTTATATTTGTGCATTGGTGACTTTTGGGGTGAGATCGAGATCGAGAATCTGGAGTAGAGAGAGATTCATTGGACAAAAGCAAGCAGAAGTGATTCGGTTCGGTATCAGGAAGCTGCTGCTAACCTTAACTTGGAGATTCCATCCTTGTTATCGTCTCTTTGTACACACACTTGTACACACACGCCTATTTACGGATTCTGCGGCTAGAGCAGATAGTGTCTTTTCTCGGACGCAAGCAGTCTTTTTTTTTTCTCTTGTCCTTCTAGGCCCGCTTCAAATCCAAAGTCCACGCCGCAATCTTCATCTTCATCTTTCCAGAACACCGGTTCCTGATCTACATTTTCTTTTTCCTTTTCTTGTGACATTTGACAAAAGTGACACATTCTCTAAAACCCAGTCAAAAAATATAAAATATAAAATATAACCCCAGTCCAATCACCAGTGTAGAGTGTGTGCGTGGCCATTGCTCGAGCCAGTTTCACATCGAGTCCTTGCTTTTTTAGATCAGTCTCTAGCAACACTCAGTCAGTCAATTAGTTACAGCCAAAAGTCACCAACAACCAGAGACAGTCACTTGTCACTTGTCCATGTGTAATACCAAGACTCTTTCTTTCTGCATGTAGTTGAATGCATCTCTTCTTGTACTTTGCCACAGATTCTGTCTCTTTGAAGCAAAAGTCCTTTCACATTTGCATTTTCCTGCTCGTACCACCCAAAGAGAAACCTCGACAGCATCATCTTTTCTATTCTTTTTTTTTTCTTCTTCTCTGAAGTTGCTTTGCGAGTAGTAATTGGAGACGTTGGTACTCCGTACGTTCTTTATATATATATATATATTCAATATTTTTTTATTTTTATTATTATTATTGCTATCGTCTGAGTTGGAATATTTGGCTGGGTATAGAGACAAGAAGCCTCTGGAAAGATATTTGAAAGACGATAAGACTTCCGGATCACGATCGATATACACCTCGATATCACCACCATTATCAGCAACTGGCATTTGCCTAATCATGAGAATCTAAACTACACCAGCTTGGACTCACCCCGCCTCAACGGCTTCCATTCTTTTTTATTCTTATTTTCTCTCATTTTACTTGTACACACTTCACACACTCTTACACACAAAATGAAACCATCATCACCAAAAACCCTAGCCCTTGCGGCCCTCCTCGCAACAACAGCAACCACCTCGGCCAAGTCCTCTAAAAAAACCACCACCCGCTCCCTCACTGGCTCCTCCTGGCTCGGCATCGACGGCAACTGGTCCGCCACCACCTTCACCGTCGCTGACCAGTCCGTCGACCTCTTCATCAGCACCACGCTCTCTGAGCACTGGGTCATTGACTCTGCCGGATGCAACACCGGTAAGCCTTCCACCTCTCTCAGGAACACACCACCCACTAATACACACATATTAGGTGACTCCCTCTGTACCACCGCCCGCGGCGGCGTCGTCGACGTCTCCGCTGTCTCCGCCTGGTCCTCCCTTGGCACCTGGTCCATTGGCCTCTCCTACCTCGGCATCAAAGCAAACGCCCTCTACGGCACCGACAAATTCTCCCTCACCGACGACCTTACCTCCGCCCCCCTCACTATGACCTCCGCCCTCATCGGCGCCCTCAACACCACCGCCCACTACGTCGGCCTCTTCGGCCTCGGCAACATCCCCGGCAAATTCGGCACCAAGACCGTCGATGCGCCCTTCGCCGAGATGGTCCAGGACAAAGCGTGGTTCCCGAGTTATACGTATGGCTACACGGCGGGCGCTGCATACAAGAATATGCCGAGCTCGCTGACGCTCGGCGGCTACGATGCCGCGCGGTTGCCCGAAAACCCAGACAACATCGATTTCACGCTGTCCCACGACACGCTGATCCCGCGCGTGCTCGTCCGGGCCATCGAGATCTCCGCCGGCACCTCCACGTCAACCCCAGGCAACTGGAACGCCTCGTCACAGGTGCTCTCCAACTTCACTAACTCCTTCCAGGCCATCATCGACTCGTCCACGCCGTATCTGTGGCTGCCCGACCTCGTCGTCGACGGCTTTGTCTCCGCCATGAACCTCACCTACAACTCGACCCTCGAGGCCTACGTGCTCTCCTCTGCCCAGCTCGCCGCCCTCGCCGCCGACAACGCCTTCACCTTCACCTTTTGCCTTTCTTCCTACGACAACACCAACAACTTCGGCAAACCCTACGACATCGACGGCATTGTCAACATCACCCTCTCCGGCGCCGCCTTTGCCCACGTGCTTTCTTACCCCTACCACAACCAGGCCATCGCCTACGGCGACCCGGACATCCCCTACTTCCCCATCAAAAAAGCCACCACCTCCACCTTTGTCCTCGGCCGTGCTTTTCTACAAGAAGTCTACATGCTCACCCGCTACGACTCCTCCTCCTTCCAACTGCACCTGGCTGCCTTCCCGGATGACCCCATCGGCAACCGCAACATTCAAACCGTTACCCAACCCCTCAACAGCATCTACCCGGGCCCTGGCAAGATGTCCTCGTCCGCCAAGAAGCTCTCCAAGGGCGCCATCGCCGGCATTGTCGTCGGGTCTGTCGCCGGCACTGCCATTGCTGCCAGCGCCCTGTGGCTATTCCTGCGCCGGCGCCGCCGGAACCGCGCGCAGAAGGATCCGCAGTTCGAATACAAGATTGCTCCCACCGAGGAGCCCCCGCGCACCCCCATCGGCCGCCTCCTTTCCAAATTCCGCCCGGGCAAGTCCCCGGCATCCCCCCTCACAGCCACCCAAGCCCTCCCCAACATCCGCTCGCTCACCGACTTTGCCGCTGGCCTAACCACAAACGGCACCGTCCCCCCGCACGTCGCCGAAGTCTCCGCCGACGCTGACACAACCGTTCTCGAAATTGGCGCCGAAGCCGGCCACCAAGTCTTCGAAATGCCCGACACCTCCGCCGCCGCCACCGCCGTCGAACTCGACTCCTCTGCCCTTGATGACCTCGTTGACTTTTCTGCCGCCAATGGCCTCTCCTCTTACGAAACCGCCCAGCAGAAAATCGACCTTGCCCTCCAGGGGCCCGTGCCACCGTATACAGAGTGTGACCATGGTGCGGGGATCCTCCTGCCGGAGAAAGTCGCGGTTATCAATGAGCCCGAGTATCCGGTGCCAGCGAGTGCGGTGTTCTTACCGCCGGGGGGCAGCTCGGGGCCGTCGCCGGTTAGCCCCGGGACGGGCACATGGGGGACACAGACGTCTGCGGGCGTGTCATCCCTTGGCGGCACGGACACCCTGCGGTCCACAACCTCCCTAGCCCCCTCAGCCGTCTCGGCGATATCGGGGAATTCCTCTTCATCATCTTCATCGTCATCCTCTGCATCTTCTGGATCACGGACTATGCAAACGGCGATTGAGGCGGATCAAATTGTGTGTTTGGGGGCGTTGCCGGAGGGAATTGCGGTGCCGGGGCGGGACCCGATGCCTCCGGCGCCGGTGAGGCAGGTGAGGAGTCATGGGGAGGAGATTGTGCATGTGCCGCAGGTGGCGGAGAAGAGATATAGTTGGGAGGAGCCGCAGGGGAGACGGCAGTAGGTGAATAGTAGACGGCAGGGCCGGGCCGGAGATGGAAGAGAGAAAGAAAGCGGCGGACAGGTTTGGGATAGTGATACCACAGTTTGTTTTTGCATTTTGTTTTGGATCTGGCAAGATTCACAGATTTGTTTAATTGATTTTTTTTCAGCTTCTATTTGTTTGATAACTTACGAATGAATACTTGATTCTTCTTCTCACTCTGTTGTCTATGCTATGTCCATACTTCTCGTCTCCCCTCACTGATACCCCCCCCCCCCAACCCCTCCTCACTCTTCTCCCGCACCTCGGCCTCCCACCGCGCCCCCATCTCCCGCGTCACCTTTGGCCCCATCTGTTGCTGCTGCCGCCCCGTCACCACATTCCCCATCGTCACATCCCTCATCTCTGGATCCCCCCCGGCCTCCCCAAGCTCTCCTGCCCCTTACACAACTTCCGCTCCACCTCCACCAAGTCACTAGTCAGGTTCCCAAACTCGTTCGCCTCCAGAAACTCCCACTGGCCCAGAGCCCCAGGCACATTCCGGTACGCCGTTTCAAAGTTTCCGTCCCCGTAGCTCACGCTGTGGACTTTCCCTGACTCAAAGTCGCCCATGCGCAGCGCCGCCGAGTGTCCGATGACCCCCACTTCGCCGAGCCGGCCGCAAAAGAGGTGCCCGTTCTTGAGGAAGAGGGTCATGTCGACGAGGTTCTCCGGCATATTGGGATCCAGAGAACGGAGGGACTCGGGGAGCTTAAGGTTTTCGTCGATGACGGTGGAGAGGGTGATGGGCGTTGAGGCATCAATAGGCGATAGGTTGACGGGCTTGGTTGGCGGGTAGCGGAGGAGGAGGAAGGGCTGAGAGACTTGGGTAAGGTCGGGGAAGGTGAAAATGTTGAGGTAGAGTTTGGAGTTGCAGTCACGGATGAGGTATCTAGGTCAGCCACAGTTAGTAATTTCTCTCACTTGACAGCTTCTTTTAAAGCCACTTACCGTTTTCCCTCAAACAACTCTTCCTTCTTCTTCCCCTCTACCCCCGCCATCACCTTCTTCGGCGTCTCCAGAATCGTCGCCAGCTTCCCCCCTTCCCCCTTGTCCCCCACTCCCTTATCCTTACGCCTCACCCAAACCATCCTCTTCTTAATAACCGTCTCCGTCTCCGTCTGCTCGTCCACTAATCCCTCTACAACCATCGACTCGTCATCCCCCACACTCTCCGACCCCTCCGTGAACCCCTCCGTATACGACGTCACCCGCGACCCGAGACTGCCGGGATCCGTGTTGCGTTCTGAGTCAAGTTCACGGTTACATTCAGCCAGGAGCCGGAGCTCATCAGGGATCGTGGGCGACCCAGGCCCATCGGCGTCAAAGTCGCCGGCTCGCTGGCGCCGCTTAGGGAGGAAGATGTCACCGCCGGGGTTCCCGGGGAACAGAGGCTGTACCGGTGTCTTCATCTTTTCCTTCTCTTCCAGCTCCCGGTCCATCTGCAGCTCCAGCCCTCGTTTCCATCGCTCTTCCTGCATTCTGTCTTCCTTCATGCTCTTCTTGCCCCATTGATAAGCCCTCAATCTCGGTCCGTGGTGCTCCATTCCCAACTGGCCCCAGGCAACTTTGGGCTCTCCGTACTCATACGGCATTCCCTTCCAGCCCGTCAACTTCTCCTTGCTCTTCTTTTTCTTGCTATGGTTCGTCGGGACCCAAAACGGCGAACTCGGGGGCCTCTTCACCGGCTCAATCTCTTCACACTTGATAAAGTCCCTCCCCTCAACCTCCCCTCTGTCATCCCCCTCTAAATCATTTTCCTCTTCCTCTTCCTCTTCCTCTTCGCTGTCCTCTTCAAGATATCCCGCCCCCCTTGTCACCCCGCGATACACCCCCACGACCTGATCACGGACATGTTTCCCGGTCGCCACACTCTTCCCCTTTCCTTTTCCACTGACCGGAGTCACGGGCACCCCGTAATCAGCCGCCACCTTGCGTTTTTCAGGATCATCAAAGATCCGCTCAAGGGCATGACTCTGGGGCACCGACGGCCCGCTGACATCGAGAAAATGCATACGCTCAGCCAATTCGACGTCACTGCGAGATTTAGCAATGGCGATATTTCTGTTAGTTTGCCGCGAGTAATCAGTGGGGATATCGCCCTTCCACTGGAAGAATTCCTGGTATGATTTCTGCGGGGCTAGATAGTCCGAACGGTCATCGCTGGGCAGGGGATCCGTAATACTGTACACCGGCTTTTCATCCTCAAGATAATCTGAGTGGTAATTCATCGAGTTTTGCGGCTCCGAATCGACGGGCGCCCGGATAGGCGACGAGGTAGTCCCGGGGAGAAACGGGGCGCGTCCGGCGAGGACAGAAGGCTTCTTCTTGATGCGCAGGCGGTGGGGGCTGCAGCCATCGAGGCTTTCGGGGCGGCGGCGTTCCGGGAGGTGAACTTGGCCTCTGCAGTGTTCGCCTTCCCGTTTTCTGCTGCGTCCTCTCTCGTCGCCCAGGAGATATCGGGTGTAGAGATCGCGAGTAGCCGCGGCGGTGTGGGCACTATGTTGCTTGGTGAAAGTGATGTACTTGTTGTGCAGGTATGGAGAAAGCGAAGACCCGGCCCGGGCAATAATGCGGTATTGGGTGGGGGCCAGTTTGGTGAGATGAAAGAAGGGGTTGGCGAATATGGTGGAGAGCCACGAGTAGAGGGCAGGGGCAGAGGAGGTAGTAGCGATGTATCGTGTGGTGTAGTCAATGTCAATCTAGACTTGTTAGAAAGATTCAGATGGCTGAGTGAAGATGAAGACCTACTAGTATGATACTTATTTTAAGTACCTGAGGTTCACCCGTATGCTGGAGTTTTCGTTGCTTATCCATCTTGACGCTTCCGGCTGGCTGTTCCTGTTACCTCGAGTGTCTAGACAGCATCAAAGCGGGCATCCAGACCACCCACCTGCCCCATCCTCTTCATTTTATATCTTCCCTCGTACCAAATCATCTCATCGCATTATCTCGTCTTCCCTCGACATACAAAAGATCAAACAACGACGCCGAGATTTTCCTTATTCGTCTACAATCAACTGCCGTGTAACTACCCATGGCCCTCAAATAGGGTTACCAACATTGAAAACCCAGCACTTTCCCGTTCCCAAAGTAGCTAAATTGCTAACTAGATTGTTAGCCGGTGGACACCCCACTTATCGATATGATTGATAATGGCGATATTTGTCGTCATAGGCTAATCTTTCCACCATCGCGCACGCAGCTTCTGGTTTCAATCACCAACCTCCCCCTTCAGTGGGACCTTTCCCTTTCAGACAAAAACGCCAATAGAATTAGCCGTTCACGGGTGACGAGCTTTTGCACCAGTCATCTTTCTTTTTTTCTATAGTTACGGTTGCTAGTCACTTCAGATCGTTGACTGGATTTTTGGATGGATTGGTGCGCGGGGGGTTCTCTATAAAAGCTCGAGATCGAGGCCTCTTTTTTTTTCTCTCGGTTTAATTCTTCATTGGTTTCTGTGGCCATCTCTAGCCTCGACCTTCATTTGTTTGGCTATTTCTTTCCTACAAACATTATTTGAGGTCTCCAAAGTTTCCCTCGGCGCATGACATCGCACTACCGAGCGCAATCATCAATCTTTTTAATCTCTTACTTGTGCCGTCACTTCTACGTTTCCCTTAATACATCTTCCAGCAGCGTAAATCTACACAATGTCGGTACAT
Organism: Ambrosiella beaveri; assembly: GCA_030294605.1. Lineage (NCBI taxonomy): Eukaryota > Fungi > Ascomycota > Sordariomycetes > Microascales > Ceratocystidaceae > Ambrosiella > Ambrosiella beaveri. The sequence continues at coordinate 12,889 of JARQWA010000147.1, forward strand.
CTGTCACTAGCCTGGGATCGTCCCGTGCAATTAGGGCTCCATGACCTCCCTACCGGTAAGTTGATTGCCGCCACTCTACCGCTACTATCTGTTTCCACTTCCAATCCTAATACCCATCCAGAAATCTTCCTAGACATTATCGCCCATCTCGATGTCGATGACATCATTGCATTGTCCTACCTCTGCAAACGATTCCACCACATTATCGAAGACCCGGAAAGCTGGCGTACCTGCGTCCACAACCGCTATGGATCACAATTCACTCGCCTTTCCCGGGATTCCAGCTTCACCTCCGAGTTTGCCCGCCGCGCTAGTCTCAAGACCAGCCTCACACGAATTCGTGGCGGTGGCACCAACGTTGAGAATTGCGACAGTCATGGAAGACGACACAGAGCTATCGGTACCGTGGATACGATCCAAGTATGGAGAACATACTGTTTGTACCCCGTTTCTCACATCAGCGTGTGCTATCACCCGAATAGCGTCCGGATCATGCATGCGTCATCAAGTACAAGTGAGAGTGGGATAATGGATGGTATTAACATGGCAAAGCAACCATGGATGGACGTTAATGTTGATGATTTTGATTCTTTGCCCGTCAACACTGGCATCGTAATAAGCGGCCATCCCAGACGGTACCCTAATATGACTGCGGCCAGCGATCTATACGGAATAGTCACCGGTCACACTTTCAAGAGTGGCGTTCTGGTAATGGGTAAAAACTATCCCAAGCCTCGGCTTTTAATCTTACGAATCAAGAGCAAGAGTGATTGTAAGATGCCAGAGGCTTTTGATCTTCCTGAAAATGCGCGCGCAACTTCGGCCGCTTGGATGGCCACGTCTACGGAGATCTCTCATAGTACCAATAACCAGGTTCATGGCATGATTGGTACCTCCAGCGGTGTCATCATGTCCATTACTACATCAAATACCAACGCTAATAACGATGGACTTGATCAGTTGACTTGCACTTGGCTGGTTTCCCCTGGTATTCCCATTGTAGCCATCCAAGTTGACAGTCACTACAACACTGACCGTCGACGTCGTGGGCGCATGTGGGCTGTGGCTATAAATGCCCTTGGTGAGGTTTTCTACCTCGACCAAGATCCTCTCAGTGTCTTTGAGGATAGGAGGCTGACCGAGTCCGAGACTTGGACCCGTGGTGCACGCATGCCGTGGAAGATCATTCCTGAAACTCTGCGCAAGTTTGTGGATGATCTTGCTCCCGAGAAACTGGCTCAAGCTAAGCTGATGCAACAGTGCGTTCTCGATTCATCATTCAGTAAGCCGCAGCACCGGGCACATGTCAAGAAATGGTTGCACAGAGATTCACAATCTCTTGAATTGTGGTTTAAAGGCTTCGATCACCGAGAATTGATTGTCGATTTCGGAGCTGAGTCGATGGGCCGGAAGGGAGAGCACATCTTTGTCATTACGACAGGAGAATTACACCCTCTTGCTATCAACAGGTTTACCCGTTTTTCCAACCCTGAATTGCCAGACTCTAATTTGTGGTTGGCCACCAAGTTGGATGTGTCTGATCTGAAGGGTGATGTCATTACAGCAGTCGCACTGGATCAGACTATTTGTTCTACTACTACATACTCTGAAGATGTAGCGCAGTTCAATACGCTATCAAAGGAGAAACTTGGGACATGGTATCCCGGAGTTGACCGACGCTGGCCTGGTGGTCGGGCGCGGTTCCTGGCTGTTGGGACCCGAATGTCTCGTATCAAGGTTTTCAATGGCCGTAGAAGTCTGCCTCAGGATCAAAACGTGCTCCATGAAGTTAGCAAGTTTGAGGTTCAGAGTGCTTTCAGTGGAGTGGCCTGCTCCGTGTCTGCTCTTGTTGTTCATCCTCTTTATATAGTTGCTGGAACCTACAACGGCAGCATCACCATGTGGGATGTTTTCGAACCGGATATGCCACTACGAGTCATCGCTTCCCCGATTGCATCTGATCACCGTGAACCCGAATTCCTTAATGGCTCAGTCTACGCCCTCGACATTGATCCTGATCCAACAGTCATGCGGGGTGTGGCCTCTCACGGCCCATCTTTGAGATATTGGCATTTTGCAGGTCCGGTTAGGACAAAGATCTACAAAAAGGCCAACATTCAGGCTTCTGCTATGAGCCGACGCCAGATTAACAACTTCATCAAAGCTGAACGAGACGACATGAAGTTCTTTGCGGATGAGGATCGCAAAGAGTTGAAGCGTAAGGTGAAGCGATACGGTGATCTGTTAGAGGATGAGGCTCTGGCTATTGCCTTGATGGAGTCCAAACAGCCACCGATCGATTCACAAACATACCAGGATCATGTCCTTGAGGAGTACGACCCTGATAACCAGATCGATGCAGAAACTCAAGCTCAGCTTGACGATGCTCATATCGAGGAGGAGTCTTTCCGAAGAGCAAGACAAGCTCTCGTGGAGGTCATGGATGATCCTCCGTTGGGTGAAATTGAAGAGCATCAGCGACTATTCCGGGCTATTATCCGGGCAGAACTTGAAGAGGAGCGTCGGAAGGATGTTCGCAACGTTCGGTCACACATTACAGACTACATTGTGGCCGAGCCCAGTGCCTCTAAAAATGGTGTTGTTATTGAAGATGAAGATGACTTTGAGGTGCAACTTGCTCAGGCTCTAGAGCAGAGTAGGCTTGATATGGGAGGCGGATCTAGGCCCGAAGATGACGGGTTCACTTTCCAAGAAGCCAGCATTATTGATCCGTTAACTGGGCGGCAGGCGTGGTCTTTGAGCAATAAATCGGAGAACTCGGATCATTTGAGGACACCGTTGAATAATGAATACTTGTACGATTGCCATGATATTGGGAAGGACAAGGGACGGGCGGTTCCGAAGAGGAGGTAGATAAAATGGGGGCACTCTCGCGGGTCGAGATGTAAAAATGGGATTAAAAACTGGGGATTTACAGTAGGATCTGACAGTATATCTCTTCAATCTCTTTTGTTAATAGACGTGATAGACAAAATAAGCATTTAGTAACTTTATCCATACGTTTGTTTATATTCATCAATTCGTCTTTGTCAATATCTTCCAATATCTAGATGAATATCAACATATATATAACCCTAACTGCATCTCAAATCCCAGCTCACGTGTCTTCCCGAGTGTGTTAACCGATGTATCAGCAAATCCCAATGCTACCCATCCACCAGAGAAAACAAACTCCCAGACACTTTTGGCTCGGCCACCTTTTCCAGAGCAAGGGCGCATTGCATTGTGTTGTCGGCGTAAATTCCACAAAGGTCGAAATTTCCTGTTTTGTCGATGCCGTTTCGAGGGGCTTTCTACATATATAAATAAATATATAGACAGGAGAGAAGCAAGAGTAAGAAGCGAAAGAGCGAGGTGTGTGGGTGAGTTTGGTGTCAGTGGGTCATTTTTGGTGTATATAGGGTAGGATAAAGGATTTGCTGGGAAGAAAGGGAATATATTCAGGTACAGATTATGACAAGCAAGAGATGATTCTTTTAAATTTGGGCGGAGATGTGCAAGGTAAAGAAGTATGAGGTTAAGAGCAAGGTTTGATAAATGGATCATGGATTGAATAGAAGCATAGACTGAGGGCAGCATGCGAACAGAGTGAAGTCAAGTGGTGACGACGATGAAATCTACAATCTATCTGCTCGCCATAAATTCTCAAAAGAGAAAGACACTTCGGGACCGAAGGGTAGAGGCCAGCTCCCGGTGATCAGGAAAGAGAAAGAGGAAGAAAGAGTGCAAAAATTGGCAGCCTGCATCAATGGTGCAAACACATGTGCACTTACCGGTTATTGCCTGACCCATGGTTTTGGGAAGAGAATGTTTTTGCTTTTTTTTTTTTGGAGAGGTTGAGCATTTACTTGATTAAATGGGTTGGTTGATTGGGTGGGTGGGCATTTTTATGTTTGGAAATGGAACCCGAGGGGATGGAACGAGTTATGCAGGTATCCGGCCAGGATATCTCAGTGTGTGTGTACACAAAGACATTGTTAGGCACGACTTTATCATGATGAGATAACAACTCAGAGAGTGATTTAGTAACCTGGCGCTTCAGTAACAATCAGACTGGAAGAAAAGAAACAATGTGAACATGGACTGTATGATATGGCCTGCCACAAAAGGCCAGGTTGTTCCGGAGAATTGGAATTGAGGACAGGCAGACATAAAGAATGTGACTTGCAAAGGGTTTGACAGGTCCCGTCCAGTGAAACACAGCCACGACGCAAGCCTCCATCTTCATCGCAACCCTCTCTGATTCTTCAACATGCCATCTCACCATACCAGTACAAAGGAAAGAAAACAGAAAGGGAAATCTAGACTTGATGATTGATATTCATGCTTTGTTCGGCCTTCGCTGCTCCTAGAGTCCGCTTGAGTTTGTGATAAACCATTTTAAGTCAATCATCCGCAACCCTGGCTTTTTTCCTTTTTGTATGATCTGATCATGAAACCCCCGATGCCGAAAAGAAAAATAGAATTCTTCACCCGGTACACTTAGAGAGAAAACTCACAACGGTTGCTTTGGCATTTCTGGTTTTTGTATCTTAGTTATGGAAATGTGTGTATAGCTGACGGCTGAACTATCAGCAGAAAATTCACTCACGCATAATGCCAAACAATGCACTGTTCCCCATATCACCATGAAGCCCCAAGCATCGCCACATACCCTGCCCACCACCAATGACATCCTCTATATATGCCTATAACAAAACTTAGATAACAAGTACACAATCGAGGAACAACCCTTCACAACCTTGTCCACCCTTAAGTGTCCCTGAATCATGGCTGAACATCAACACAAGGACTCCACGTACCAGAGATTCGGGTTCTTATCAAAGGGTTAGGATATATCATTGTCTCTTATCAATTGATAACTGGGGGAAATCGGTCCATGAGGCTAAAAAAAAGGCATAAAAACTCCGCAAAAAAAAAAAAGAACCAGACAGAAGAAAACGTGAATCAAAAGTAAATATCTAAAATACAAAATGTCTGCCATCGTGCGATGCAAAAAGAGGTAACATTACTGTGGATTCCGGGCCGGTGGATGGTCGTATTGGGTTATCGGGGAGCTTCGATGGCGGTTCCAACGGAAGGGATTTGGAGCCGCGGGGAGGATGAAGGTGCATGAGGCCGAGGCAAACCAAATGTGGGTGGGATGCAGTGGAGTGGATGAATATATGTGAGAATATAGGTATCTGTCATGTACGTGGAGAGGGGGGGAGGGGGGAGGAGTGTAATGTGGGTAGATACGTATCTCCAGTCAGGTATGTATTTATATATAGATACATTGTTGGAAGGAGATCCGGTGGTTTGGTTATGAGATGAGTGTAAGGCATTGTTCAGGAGGGTCCGTATCAGGGATATCCTCAGATGAAGGAAAGAAGAGATAATCTGGCCGTGGATGGGACGTTCTATATATTGAGTATATTTAGTTTTCTCTGATTGACTTGTTTTTTTCTAGTCGTAACGAGGGCGTAAAGTAAGGCGGGAGGCGGATAATCTCGGCCATGAAGATTTGGTGATGTGTGTGATGGGCGGGCGGGATGTGACGAGTGGGGATTCTGCACTTCATTACATCGGCTGCATGCTTTGTGCATTAGGTCTCTGCAAAGGCTCTGCAAGATGCACTAGAAACTGCAAATGCAAGTCCATTTTATATTTACGTCAGACAAGACCAAAAAGAAGAAGATACAGGCAGGCAGCTAAATTCCTAATGATATATCTGGATAAACAAACACATCCATATCCACGTTTCCTATACAGAAAGTCCAAACGCTGAATGTCTTACTCTCGTCAGTTCCCCAACCGGCCTTATGTATGCATACATTTTCTTTTTCTTACAGCCCTCGCCACCTGGCAAGCTTTCGTTGATTCCAGAGAAACGCAAACGTACATAAAATATGTATATATGCACATAAAAATACAAACTTTAGATAACCCACCGTTGTACGGGTCAGACAGTACCGTGGTGTCGGGAATCTGCAAGAGGACGCAACTGTGTCATTGTTGGATGTTGGAACTCTATTTTTTTCTTCGTTTCTTTTTTTATTGTGAATAAACGTTGCCATCCAGTGAATCGGGATCAACCACAAAAATTATTTCATACATACACATTGGACATCTCGACGCTTTCGTAAATAATCGAGTTTTGCTATAGCTACGGAGTGAGAGACATCGTAGCTCATCGTAACTTCAAGCACCAAGGGTTATGGGCAGAAGGTACATAGGATCACAGGTGATAGGGATCATGGGTTCACACCATGTGGATTAGGGTCAGCTGGTAAAAAAAAACATACCTATACCAACTGACCCTAATGCTCCCATAACCTGAACTTCTAACCCACCTATCGCCTGAATCCTATGTACCTTCTGCCCATAACCCTTGGTGCTTAAAGTTACGATGAGCTACGATGTCTCTCACTCCGTAGCTATAGCAAAACTCTAAATAATCCACCAAAAAAGGGTTCACGGCCACTGCCAAACATAGATCATCTCGGCGGCCTAGTTTTCTTTTCGTCTCTCCCTTCTCTTCCTCGACACATTCGGAAATAACCCACAACCACAATTCTCGAAAATCTTGCAATATCCGAGACCATGATCATCTTTCGATTTTACATCAGATGGAAATTCCAGACGTGCATATTTCTGTAACTCTCTTTCGCTCTATCTCTTTATGGCTCTAGCCCCCAACCTCCGACCACAACTATGACTACGACCACCCCACCCCGGTCCACAACACAACACGCGGATTCTCATCCGACCCTGGTCTCTTTTTTTTTGTGAACCAGGCTTGGAGATTTCAGTGACATTTCCGGGTTATATCCGCCGTCCTTGTTTCGATACGGAGACAGTCGGCCACATGTGGTGGGCCAAGAATGGGTTTTGTCTGAGGCAGGCAAAGGCAAGAGAAGAACAATAAATATTTATATGTATCTCTAGTCAAGAACAAGAATTCAACAATTAGCGGAGACGTTATGACTGGGGGGGGGGGGATATCAAGATAAAATGTTTACATGTAAATGTCCACGTGAGCGTGTGTGGAGAGGGCAAGAGCGACAAAATGGGATAGAGAGACCGCTCCGTCGGCGCCGTAGCGTAAAACCGCTACATTTTCACACCTAGATGCAGATATGCTCGCCTACAGCGGCTGGGGATGCGCTGGTAACGTTGTTGACTTGGCTTGTGTGTGGTCGAGTTGTTTACATGCTTCCATGGAATCCTTTGATGGGGACTTGCAGATAGAGGGAGATGCATGTGGTGATAAGTGCATATGGTTGGGCCGGGTGGTAGAAAAGCTCAGCGGAATCTTAGTATGTATTTATCCAGTTTCTCACGGATGATTTTTGCCGTCAAGAGTCGACAACGCAATCTCAGCGCCCACGGAGAACAGCAACTGAGATAGCGGAAAATGCGAGAGTAAAGTCAAGAATCCAGTCCTCAACAATTATCATGACATTTCTTCTCTTTCACAAAACAAACAAGTACAGTCATCAATCATTAATAAAATCCACCAATGTCTGTGTCTTCTTTCTACTAAAAACCCTAGACCCTGACTTTCTAAAATTGCACCTCCTCCTCCTCGTCAATAAAATCCACTAATTTACAACAAACCTCCTCCCTCTTCCCTTACAACCTCCGATCACTAGCGCCTGTTCTTGGGCCTCTCACCCACATTAAACGGACGATTGGATCGTCCACCGGGGCAAGGTGCCAGCTAGGGAAGGGAACGGAAGGTGTAAGGAAGAGGCAATCATGGAGAGAGTTTCCCAATTAATAAATTTTTTATTGCTTTTTTTTCTTCATTTGCCTTGAGCTTAGTTGTTAAAAGTGCTTAGGGTCCCCGTTTCCTGGTTCTTTGTCAGGGAAAATGGATTTTGTTGTTTTTTTTTCTTTTTTTCTTGAGTTTTGATTTGGAACGGAATTTTGGTGATATTTCTCTGTTGCTGCATTTGCATTTTTATCACTTAAAATAAAAAAAGACAGAAAAAAAAGTTTATACAAGTCATTAGAATACTGCGAGGAAGAGCAGAGTTTTCTTTTCTTTTCATTTTTTTTTCTTGATACCAGTTACCCGTTAGACGTTGGACAAGACATCACCCAAGGAAAGAACCACATAATCGACCTCCGACGACAAATCATACAAAAAGGAAATAATCTCCCGTTTTTAATTTTCGAATAAAGTCAGTCACGGAAGCAACCACACGTTTTCGGGGACGACCACATACGGCAGTTACCAACAAGCTTACACCACCATCACCATCTTCATTACCACGACGACAACAACAACACCGACAGTCTCACCCACCCGATACCGAGGACTTGGGAACTTCTCAGGTCTCAGCCATTGATTGATATCGTGGCATTTGAGACATTTGGATCCCACCATATGGCGTCATCGATCCGATAGACATACGTTTTTTTTTTTTAAATTATCTATTCCTTTTTTTGATACAAATTCCAACCAACCATTCAACATGACGGCCTCTGAACCATCCACCACCACCACCGCTGCCTCGGTGGCCACCGAGAGGGATGCCCCCCGTGGTTTCGGTCGCGTTGTCGAGCGGTTGCGTTCTGTCTTGCGCAACCGCAAATCAAAGGCCAAGGCCGGTGCTGCCGCCACTTCCTCCCCCACGTATGTTCCCGTCGTTTCTTTTGTCTTTCCATCCCTCCGTCCATATACCCCTCAGTTCATTCCATGGAGATCCCTCCTGCTAACTCGTAACTAGTGATCCCACCTCAACCACGACAGCCACCACCAGCACCCCCGCCCCTCCGACCCAACC
>JARQWA010000148.1:0-21670 GCA_030294605.1 Ambrosiella beaveri
TTGAGAAATAGGTGATTTGAACACCTAACCTACCGTGTGTAAAACGGTCGCTCTAATGTCTTGACTCCGTCATTGATCCCTTATTTCTTTTTTTTTCTGTAGTAAATCTCTAAAGGGCAACAACTGCACCAAGTGTTTTGAGATTGTGCATCTTCTATCAAATTTCCCTGCTTTGTTGAACAATACGCCGATACTTTCAATGCTTCTTCCTATCCTATACAAATTTCGATTCTGATAGCAAGCCGTCTTTTTTAATAAATCAGTAATGCTCCTCAGTCACAGCCGGCCTGTGACCTGTCACTTGCGATCACGCCTACCAGCTCCATCCCATCCGTCCCGCTTCTAGCGAAACCTTGTTTATGTCGAGTCAGTGTGCAATCCTTCTTGTGCTTCTATAAGATATTACACGCAAAATCCTGTTCGATGGTTGTAAGACAACAAGACCGGTCAAGAATCTTACCTCAAAAGTCGCCCTATAAGCAGTGTCGATGTAATGTGTACACATAAATAAATATATGTATTTATATTTATATGTGTGTATGCGTAGTCATTCTGTGACAGAAATACCAGACGGCATAGAATCTTGGCAACGCCTTCCCCAGGACAACGACATTCCACAATGCAACCAGATGTAAAGGTGAGGGGCGTGCCGAACGGGCGTCTATCGGTGAATATGAGTGAAAGGGGTCTTGAAGTCTCAGCCTAATCTGGCAATTGCGCACACTAGGGACTTGACATTCAGGCTCCTATGGTAGTTACTGGAATATCTGAAATGTCATGGTCCTTTTCTCAGCCTTCCAGTTGTCGCTTCTTTGATACCATTATCTACAATTTATGCTATCCCCTCTTTTCTTCTCAGTATTCTCATCGACTCGTCATTTTCCAATAAATCTTGGTTGAAGGATCATCGAGACTTGTGTCAGAAGCATCTTTTACTGTCGAGTTTCTCAGGGGATTTCGACCTATATTTTTGATGAGGCACCGGTTGGCTATCATGTGCCGAAACACGGCATTGTTGCATCTGCGGCCACCCACTGCCACACAGAGTGCGAGACATGAAGTTTAAATTTCCATTTCAGACCCATATTTTAAATTCTACTCTCGGGCTGATGATGTCGCAAACAATGTCTTGACTGAAAACCAAAGTTTACTTAGCAATCGACAGCCGCAATATCTTTTACCCTCGTTTTCCATGAATTCCGAGGGTTCCGCTTGGCCCCTGTCATGAAAATCTTGGGCAGGGTTGTGTTTGCGCTCTAAGCGAGAGCCATGACAATCGGTCATTCTTGATTTATTTCCAGGTCATTATCAAACTTTAACATACGATAGCTTCACTGAGCAAATGCTTTACTTCTTTACTTGGAGTTTTATTCTATTTTTTCATACGTAACATCAAACATATGACAGCTTGCTTTACGATAAGCTCAAGCTGAAGACTATCTTTACTTCGTACTATGGCATATTAGTTAGAATCTGACACTGGGTCCATGCTGCTGGCGCATACATGTGATCCAAAGTCGATCGATCATCATGACATCTTGGCACCGTGAAACACGATGAGTTTTGATTGTAATTGATGACGTAAATCACAATTTTGTCTTCTCATTTGTATCTTCAGAAGTTTTGCCAAATGTATCGCCATGTTTCATAACCTCTACTCGCTCTCATAGTCATCACTTTTGCTTCCCAAATCATGGCTTTGCTGGCGCATATCCCTTCTTCAATACTTTGGCCATTAGTCGCCATAGCCATCGTGGGGGTTTTCTTCCAAATCTTCTACTCTCCTCCAATCAAATGTAACAATAAACCCCTCCGTCGGGCTCCGGACTGGCTTCCATTTGCCGGGAATGGACTTCATTTTCTTCGGAGCAGGTTTGCCCTTTTTGATTGGTTCACTCGTTGTGAGCGCCTCTACCCCCAGGAAACTCTTCAAATCTCAGTCCCTTCTCTGCCGCCTGGTGTCATAATCAGCAATCCAATCAATGTGGAATTTGTCCTTAAGAATAAAGACACATTCAACAAAGGGACATTCTTCAAGGAGCGTTCCTGGGACCTCTTTGGCCACGGCATCATCAACGTTGATGGTCGCCTATGGCGTCTCCAGCGCAAAGCCGGCCTCTCATTCCTCAGCACCTCCAACATGAAAACGTTGACAGAAGAGGAATTACCGAGGATTCTCACCACCAGCATATCCAATCTAAAGGCTGCTACCGTGGTATCGGGATCTGCCGAACATTGCATTGATCTCCAAGAGTTCTTCCACGAAATTACCACCCAACTGATGGGCCGCATGGCCTATGATCAGGAAATGCACGCCAGCGATTCATTCACCGAGGCCTTTGAGTATGCCAGTGGGGCTACAGCCAATCGTGTGCAGAATCCACTATGGCGCCTGACAGAGGTGTTCACCGGCAGTCGTATGCGATGTAGTATTGTCGTTGTCCGCAAGTATGGCCGGGATATCGTGTCTAAAGCCGTAGCTTCACGCCAAAGTCATGAATCGAGTGGCAAGGGTTCGCATAGGTTTGTTGGGTCTGGTAGTTTGATCAATTCGCTTCTGGATTCCATTGGCGATGAACAGTTGGTCGCAGATGCTGCCTTGAATTATCTGTCTGCGGGACGAGACACAACTGCGCAAGCCTTGACTTGGCTATTCCTACTCTTGACGCAACATCCATCTGTCACTGAGCGCATCCGCGATGAAGTCAAGTCTCACTCCACGCAAGATCTTACCCCAACCTCCCTCCCCTACACCCTCTCTGTCTTCTACGAAGCCCTCCGCCACTACCCCCCTATCCCCTTCGAACTCAAGCAAGCCGAAGAATCCGTATGTCTCCCCGACGGCACCTACCTCCCCGCCAAATCCATCGTCCTCTGGTGCCCCTGGGCCATGAATCGCTCCCACGCCATCTGGGGCCCCGACGCCGATGAGTTTCGCCCAGAGCGCTGGCTCGTTCGGGCGGACGACGGCACGTCGTTCCAAGTACGGAACCGTAGCGCGGCTGAGTTCCCGGTCTTCAATGGGGGGCCGAGAATGTGCTTGGGGAAGAAGATGGCCGAGTCAGTGGCGGTCAAGACTATTGCGGCGGTTGTGCCGGTTTTTGATTTCAGTTTGCGGTGTGATCCAAACAGGCGAAGTAGGTCTAGTTTGACATTACCCATGGAAGGCGGATTGCCAGTTAGTGTAACACTGCGAGATGCCCAATGATATATCTGCATTACACAAATACTGTATCTATATAAGATCCTATATAAGATCTTTTCTGTCACATAACATAAGCTTAGCCAATGTTTTCATTTTCTTTCGTACCACACAATGCAAAAATCTGATAATGACTGTCTAATTCCCATTCATGTTCATCAATTCCATTACTTTCAGACATCTATCACATATTACGCTAAGGATTTGTGTCGCAAGTCCCTTCAACAATGGAAATCCCAAGCTGTCCAAAACCCTTGACTCCAGAAATGAAACGCCTAACTTGTAGTTGTGAAATATTGAGAGCAAAACACACAAGCAATGATATCGATCTAACAAACCGCCACCAAACGTATTCCCACAGCCAACTCACAGATAACAAGTTGACGTATTTATAAGCAAAAATTGAACTTTACAGCGGACCAGAATTGTCGACAACCATGGGACTACCGTGGTTCGTGGACTTGCTGTTACAAGCCGTCAATTGCTTGGCGACGGCTCCGCCAACAGCAGCCCGTGAAATCTCATCCGTCTCCTTCATGTCAGCGGGTTTTGACCGCAACCACCGCATCCGAGGACCTGTGCGAGAAAACTCGGAAACCTTGAAGCCGTATATTCTGGGTTCATAGATGTGGCCCTCTCCCAACCCCGAAGCAATGTTTTTAGTGTAGAAACCATTGACAATGGGAGAGTTGGGGGCGTGTGCGTTGCGGAAACCACTGAGGCCATCAGAACCACGCTTGGTGTAATCGTACTCGGGGAATGTCAGGAGGAAAAGTGAGCCAAAGGTGCGGCCAAAAAAGGCGCCATCGACCGTTTGGAACCTGCTGTTGGGCGGAACATAGACGTCAAGGCAAGATGGGCAGAAAAGCTTTACAGTATCCTCTCCAGGGGTGTCGGAAAGCCCAACAGGCAGACAGCGGGTACCTTCACAATGGGTGCGCGGGCAGTACCCGAAGTGACCCAAAATGTACTTTTCACTCATTTGTTGCATGCCAGTCCGAGAGCAGATATACCTTTGGTGAATCAGACCATATAAGAGTTCAGCTGAAGACTCAATGACACTCAGGTCACTGGCCATCCGGTTGTGGGATCTTCTCTCGATTTGTTGGTTGGCTGCACGCATATCTTGAGCTTCAAGTGAAGCATCCTCCTCTTCTTCTTCTTCATCTCCATCATCATCCTCATCGTCATCTTCCGGCTCGACATCGAGAATCATCTTTGTAGAACATGTCAGCAGGCTTCTCGGTTGCTATCAGGTGGATAAAGAATGTGTCTTTACCTCAAGAGCTTCTTTGTACATCTCAACCTGAGAAGGAAGGCCAGTCAAGTTGAAGTCGTCTTCAATAAAGTCTTCAGAGACCTCGGCGAAGTACTCATGGCCGATGAGAGAACAGAAGGAAGAAATCCAGGTCTCGTGGGCACCCGATGTGGTCGACATGCTGTCGGATTCGGGATTTCCGTAAGCGGCGGAACTCATGTATGGAGCGGTTTGATTGAATTAGGGAAATGCAGTGTTCTTCCTGCCGGGGGGGGGGGGGGGGGGGGTACACAGATATGTTTATCTTCAAAGCGCAAAACTAGCCCAGTTGTTTTTAGACTAAAACGACTTTGACAACAATGAGATCTAGCTGATAGATGGCTGTCACGTAGGTGATATATATGTGTTTTTCGAATTGCAAGATATCGCACGGGTGTGGAGGCCGTGAAGGATGTACAACTCCGGAGCGCGGAAGCAGAACGTAACTTTGTATATGCTTTCAGGTGACGATGTGGCGGCGCTATGGTGGGGTTGTTGTCAGGGATTCTCCGCCACGATTGTCGGGTAGGAAATGTGGGAACTTGAAAATTCAGATACAGTTTAGATCAGGGTGTAAGGTTATATGGCGTATCGATATTTGTAAGGTGAAGTGGCGGAGTTGGACATCAACTCTCAAGTAGATTTTCTATCACAACTGCAGTCCTTGGTGGCGGGAATAAATTAGTCGGACTGGATTGCGGACTTTGCTAGAGTTGTCAGGAGCTGTCAAAAGGTGGCAAGGCTGAACCCACCATTTATGCCAGCTGTCCTGGGTTACCAACCCTACCGTACTCATAATTTGAATACCGAGAAACAACAACGAGTACTCTCACAGGATGATCATTTGTTGAATATCTAGTTGCATATTGTCATGATGTTCAGATTGTCATTTAAATTCAAATTATCTTACAATAATGCGGCTAAGCTCGGTTCCCAAATACTTTCCTATGGTTCTAGAAGACATGTTCATGCCAATATAACACCGGTTCCTAACTGCGGCAGTCTATCAACAACTACAGCCACCGAGTTCTTGGCAAAAACAGATGAGATGTCAGTACCTATCGTCTTTCGGCGGGGTCCGGTCATCGAGGATCAGATCCCGGCCATGACTAAGTGGTTCTCGGGCAACAAGTCTCCTAAAGATTACCTTGGAATTGCGGCGGCGGATGCGCTATTCCAATACGAACTCGTGAGCCCTCAATATGATTCTTATGGACAGGATATCATAATGAGATTTTACAAACAGTTCTCACAGAAGAATGAATTCCCCGGAGAAGCACCGGACTGGGCACATAATCTACCAGGCACAACCCCCCAATTTTACAGGTTCAGTGGCACCCTCAAGTTATTGTTGCAAGCTCTGGAATTTAATAAATCCTCAGAACATCCCATCCAAGGCCTGTATGTCGCACAAAACTCAATCTCAGAGCTTCCACTTCCCCTTCGGGGTGACCTACCCTCACCAAACTTAGTGCAAAATGCTGGCCAGGGTGACATCTATGGCACCAGCATCTGGATAGGTCTAGAGCGAACATATACCTCATGGCACAAAGATCCAAACCCCAACATATTCCTTCAGATGTGCAACTCCAAGCAAGTCAGGTTAATACCGCCGAGAAGAGGCCAGGAATTGTTCGAAAGGGTCCAGTTCGAACTTAGCACCGCTGCCAACAGTAATTTCCGTTCGTATGACATGATGATCGGACCGGAGTGGGACCTGCTTGAGAAGAAGGTCTGGAGTGAACCAGAGGATGAGTTCCTTGAGGCTGAACTTGGACCTGGAGATGCATTGTTTATCCCTAACAGATGGTGGCACTCCATACGTAGCGGTTGTGATGACGGCCGCCTCAATGCATCAGTCAATTGGTGGTTCCGGTAAGCTGAGACAGCTTATTGGATATCTATATAATAGGGGAGGCTTGCTAAAAAGCGGTGTTACAAAAGAAGCGGTGGTTTTTAGCAGGCCTCATAATAAGGCACTGAAATCCGGGAGATGCGAGTCCAGATGTGCGGAGAACCATACGATGGAGCGATGGATCATCAACTGCCCCTACTAACTCGATTAGGTAATTGAGCTATGGCAAACTTAGTTAGTTAGGCTCACATTCAACCTCATTCTTTGAAATCCATTGGCTGGCTAAGAGCCCTGGTTAACCACATCCGGAACTTGGACCTGAAACCTCAAAAGTTCTTTGAAATAGTGTGAAGATGAGATATTATGGGCAAAATCCATTTCCCTGTCTTTAGGGAAATGGCATTGTCGTGTTTTCCATGACGCGCTTTATGTGTTACCGGGCCGAAAGTGTCAGAGTAATCGAGAACATACTTCTCTACTTAATACCCGAAACGATATAGCCATAAATCACTGTCTGACCTATTGTTTTTACTCTTTTGGTGATCTTGCCAACTTCGGAGGCTCTATACTATATTCAAAATCAAATCGTGACTGTAACTGTCGCATTCATCTGGCATCATGATGCCGATGCTTATGCCGTCCGACGGGCCTATCGACCCGAACCACCCTGGTTACCATGACACCAGGACGTGGATAATATACATGTTGACATTAGTATGCTTCGGGATAATCATTGTCCTTGTCAGCTTGAGGATATAGGTCAGACGATTCATTCTACATCGGATGGGCATTGATGACTGGTTTGCCATAATATCACTGGTACATCTTAGAAAGTGATTCATCTTTGTCGTTATTGATACTGATATTAGAAAAGCTGCTTGTGATAGGTGAAGGCATAGCCATTTTGTTTTCTGCGCAATTTGGGCTGAGAAGACATTTGTGGGCCATCCCTAAAGATCGCATGTGGCTATATATACGGGTATATTAGTTAAACATACTGTCCTACATGAGGTCACTTCAAACCAGCTTGATTATTAGTCTTTATATGTCACTACCATACTATACACAGGCGCCATCCTCGCCATCAAGCTCACTCTCATATTTCAGTACTACCGTGTCCTGACCGTTCAGTACATGCGGAAATGGTACATAGGGGCCATTGTACTGATTACCATTTGGGGTGTGACCCAGATCTTTTTGTGCGCAATATGGTGTGTTCCCATTGAGGGTCTCTGGGACTCAAAGGCACATTCCAAATGCATACCTACATACCCACAAGTATATATCAACGTGGCTGGCAACATTATCACTGATGTAGTCATCATCTTGTTACCAATGCCTACTATCTTGAGGCTCAAAGTATCCCTGGGTCAGAAGGTCTTGTCGGTATCTTCTCTTTGGGCTTCTTGTATGTGTATCCTAATCAATCTAGTCTGCTTCTTTTGCTAACACTCCAACCAGGACTGTCGCTATCTCTGGAGTCCGTATACATTACATCAATTCCAACAACGACTACACTTGGGTCAACACCAAAGGGTCATCATGGTCTCTTGCCGAACTTACCTGCGGCCTCGCATGCGCCTGCCTTTCCACGCTAAAGCTAGTTCTTTACAAATTCTTCCCCAGTCTCCGTGGCTCAGCGTCCAAGGTTTCCTCCCACGACCTCGAGTCCAGCGGCTCCGTTTCCAAGAGACCACTGTTCAAGGTCACTGGAACGACTACCTTCACCAGTACTACTCAAAATCACGACAACGATGACGATTTGGCCGAGGTTACCGCCATGCAATATCAGTCGAATCCCGTGTTTCCCTTCTCCTATGTGGCACAAAATGCAGATGCTCCTGTCGGTCCAGCACAGGTATTGAAGATACAACGAAATATTAGGTTGACATGTACAGCGATCATCGAGATCAGCGCCATGCCATCACAAGAGCATCCAGAGATCCAAGATGGCACTATAAAGATCACAAAAGAAGCCAATTTTACCACCGCATAGTGCAGGAACAATGATATATCCATCATGCTTTGTATATACTGCCTCGTATTTGCCTTTACCTCCAAAAAATATACCACATTTATAGAAATACACTACAGTTTAGACTTTTTTTCATTCTCCTGGCGTACTTTCTGAGCACTCCGTAGTAGCGCATACAATGTCTGAATTCTCGGCAACTCGGCCCCCACTTGTCTTGCTATACGGACCGGGTTACCCAATATCACCTCCAACTCCAACGGCTGCCCAGCTTCCCAGTCCAGCAACATGCTGGGACGAGCACCCTTATTACGGTCCGTCGACTTCAGAATGGCCTCTGGAGTTGCCAATAAGTCCGGAAACTCCTTGCCCAAAATCTTGGGAACCGCTGCGCGGATCTCCTCCATGACACCGCGGAGATGCTCTCTTAGTTCAGCGTCCGAGGCCATGTCAGCATTCCCACGGCCACCGGACAGAACCGCGGATGGATTCATAGCAGCGTTGATACAGAGCTTGTGCCACCGGATCATCTGCAGGTCAACCTCGTCATGAGGCTCAACGTCCTTGATCCCACCCAGTTCTCCCCACCACTTGCGGAGGTTGTCAATGGCCATAGTTCCTTGCTTAATGAGTTCGGTACCCCCAGTACCTCGGCCATCCGTGTACGGACCGATGCTGATTCTTGTCCAGCGATTCTGTCGGATGACACCCGGTGCTATCTGCTCGGCGCTGATGACTGTCACGGCACTAACTATGGGATTTTGCGGAAACCGTCTGCGGTAGGGCTCTTCAACGCCAACCCCATTTTGAATCAGCACAATGACAGTTCCTTCTCCGACAAGCGGAGCGATGGTTTCCGAGTCATCTTTGATATCAGGCAGAGCTTTAGTAGCTACAAAGACATGATCCCATTTCTTGTTCTGTCTCACAAGATTGTCCGCAGCTACAGTGGTCGATGGATAGGCTGCCGTTGGTGAGAAGTGATAATCTCCAAAGCTGTGGGTTGTCATCCTGACTCCATTCTCCTGAAGTGCGGCATAGTTGGAACGCGCTACCAGAGATACATGAACTCCGTGTGATGGCTGTGGGTGTCAGTCGGCAGGAATCATCCTGATCATCGGTTACGTTACTCACATGATGGAGGCGGGATGCATAGAAGCATCCTACGGCGCCCGCACCAACAAATACAACGTTTATCTGTTCTGTCATATTGTTCGGCGTCTTGAAGGATGTCTTTGTTAGTATCTTGTGCAACCTAGCTCCACATCTCGGAATTCATCTCCACAAAAGTCACAATCATACTATCGAAGTATTGGGTAAGGATACCTAACTTACCTAACTGGTCCTATGAAACTAATAGTTTCCAAGGAATTTTCGGCAATGTTCGAATTTTCGGCAATGCCCGAATTTTCTTGTGTTTGTTTTGCTGATGAGCTCCAGATTGAATGCTGTCCTCCATCAGATCATTTCCAGTAATTACGACGTCATTCTCAGTGAAGCGGGTTATAGCTACGTCCCCATTTTTTTTTTGATTCTGGGATATGATTGGCTCTTCATTCATGTACAGAAATGACGGGTATCTCATGTATAAAATGTATGGTGTTGATGGTTTTGATGCCACAAGATAGTAAATATTCTAAAAAATTGGGCAAAGTAATCATAATCTTACTTTTTTTCATGTGGAGTCAAGGACATCCATCAACAAGGCAGTGACTACTGATAAATCCCAATGAATGAGGTCTGGTATACCATCACATCATCAATATGATATGTCCCAACGAAGGCTCTACCAAGACAATAAGAGTTGCATCAAGTTAACATATGATGAAATCTCGCTTCATGAATCCCACGTGCTCCGATTTCATTCGATTTAGCACTATATGTCTGAGATGGGCATAATGAAACCGTTTGCTTTGACTCAAGTCTCGCACTTTCATTTTATGTGAATTACTACTCTCATCTTTGTGCTACTATTAGTATTTCTTGTTCTAGCTTTATGATGTGTGTGATGCCTTGGTTGATGATATATCATCCAGCTGATTGATTTTGCCGACTCAGAGTGAAGTCTCAACTTATCTCAATATACAAAACTTTCGAGTTTCTTGCCAAAAGGCTTTTTTGAGGATAATATCGAGATGCAGTAGATATACATCAGAAGATTGGTGTGAAAGTTTGATGTTAATTTAATGCAGAATCTCCCTCTCCTCAGCAATCGACTCCAAACCCAACATTTAGGGTTAGTTTACGGCGGCGGAAATGCGAAGGTAAAGCCAGCACACAGGCTAACTATCCAGATTTCACAGCAAAACTTAGGGACCGATTGAACAAAAGGCCCAACCGACAGTCATCACAAGAGTTGTCTACAAAGTTGAGATGTAACCACAGCTGATTCCCGACCTTTCCTCGAACAACAAAACGTTTCTCAAAGTCAGGTGCCCAGCAACGGGTCAAAAGATTCATTTATGCCAGGAGCGAAAACGGATATGCCAAACAGCACAGACCGAAGTCTGCGAATGCAACAATGCCCGCCGATTGCGAAGTCCCAAAGACAACACATACTGGCAAAACGATACAATTCATCGAAACTGGAGATAACCAAGAATCCGTAATCAAGAGCGCTTGCTGAGGATGGATGGGATGAGAGTAGATCATATATGCCAGATTATATACATCACGATCTTGTAGATCGTTTCAATGAGTCAATTGAAATGGCAGTATGCGCGCAACAAAGCGGTGTGGTTATGGGTTTCGGAGATGGAATTGATCGTCGTGATGATGAAAAAAGTAAGTTGGTTGAAGGATGTTGTGGTGAGAAAAGTTTCCTTCTATAGTGAAATCTATCGGGTCTCCACTATAAGTGGACAGCTGTATAGCGGGACTTAGTGGGGCATTTTGCCAGCTGCCACAAATTTCAAACTGGGGAGGCTGGTAACATTGCTGGTAACATGTGGAATGATGTCTAGGGTTATATGACCCACACTGATGACGTGCTGTTTGTATGATGACTTAACAAGTCAGGTTGAACGTTATCCTTGGATGTGGCACCTCGAGTTCCATTCAAACATTCCTCTCAGAACCCAAAGTAATTTCCATTACTCATTTACTGGAGTACCCCACTATCTCATGTACTGGTGTGCATACTCTTGGGAAGAGTGGGGATCCGTGGTGATCTCTTAAATCCACCGTTATTGAACTTGCTCTTTGTTGGCAGTTGTGTGAAGATATCTGGATATCAAATTTCTCTCTTCGTGTTCGTTGATCAGAACACTTTGTATATTATTATAATTCAATCTAAGTCTTTGTTGATCTATAATCAACAAGCAAAGAATATTCATTAAAATTACATCGAAGTTATCGTCAATGTAGTTAGTCTCGCACTGCAACATACTTACATACGGGGTTTCATCTGTCCGCTCGCTTGCTACTCCATTGACTCGGCATTATGGACTGACCAGGTTCATCAGCCTTCATGCGAGACTAAGCCATCTTTCATCATCAATCAGTGATGTAAAAAGGCCTAAGTCAAATGTCTGCTGATAGATAATTTCAAGCAAAAGAGCTAGACTGCGTAACTGTCATTTTATATCAACTCCGAGTAGACAATCGGTACAATAGGACTGAATGACACAATAGATCAGGTAACTGGCCGATCATTCGCCTGTCAAAAATAAGAATATATAAAAAAGAATACACGAAACAGTCGAACATTCAGCTTGCCAATGTTTGTAGAATCACACAAAACTTGCGGCATAACATTGGCTGGTCTACCCCGCCTATAGACGCATTTCCTGAGACACCGACGTGGACAAACCATTACAATGGAGTTGTCATTTCGCCCGCCATGTCTGAACCGATGGATACATTTTTTTCTCGGCCGGCACTGCAGATACGGCTTCGGTGGGGTTAGGGGACTTTGAGGTTGAACGGCCGTTGTTTGACCATTTAGCGACTACCAAACTTTGGGTTTCCATATATCTTTCCGGTTATGCATTGGCCTCCCAATTTTTTGTATGTCTGACAAAGATGTACAACCGAGTTGATCCGACTGACCGGTCAGGTACTCTGGCTGGCTACACAGCATGTCATAGACGCCATGCCCTAAAGTTGACTCTAAATCTGATAATCGAGCCTTGGTGACATGAGTTGAAGCTTGGAAAATGTCACCACCAAAGTGAACAGTAGTGCAGTGCATTGGCAATGCGTGGTAAGATCTGTATTCTTCTTTCTAGATCTATGGCGTCACACATGACACGGTAAGAATATGGAAACATATTGTTGTGGTCCTGAAGCACAATATGTTGAAATGGATGCGTCGGCAGCGGGCATCAATGTCATAATGCATTGGAAGCCGCAGCTGAGCTTTTGTGTTTCCCTGCGCTGTCGCTGAAGGGAATCACGGACACCTACATATCGAAGTACGGAGAAAGTTGGAGATGAGGATACAGAACGTAAAGGGCCAGACTGCATCAGACTGCGTCGGACTCGGCCTTGAGCCAAACAATGACTTGATGCAAGCTGATGCTTTGATATGTCATATTTTTAGATGCATGGTCATGCGGAAGGTCAATCATCCGCCATCTCTCAAGCTCGAGGCAGACACACATGATGACCAAGTCTTGAACATCCTATTCTGATTGCTATGAAGCATCATTTAGATCACTCAGACTAAGAGAAAACGATCTGCAAACTCGCACTTGCAGCACATGTAGAGCCTCAACATGCATTCATTGTGAGCCTCTTGTTCAAACAATGCGCAATAGCGTTTGTGATATTCCGGGGTAATTGGAGAATCCATGTCTTGATCCATATATTCAATAACCAGGGCGTAAATTATTAAAAATGGATCCATCTCCAACAGTATTCAGGCGGGCTCCGGAGTCAGTATTAGCCGGAAGTACCCGTTCACAATCAATTACGACAGACTTTTTAGTCATGCTTACAGACTGGCGTATGTTTCGATGATCTGCCTCAGCATGTATATACGGAATCTCGATATGGCAGCATATCGGGTAGATGAATCCATTCCACCAGACTCAAAGAAGATACGGCACCGTAAACTTAATAAGTGCGGGGAAAATTTTTGAATGTTAAAGAAACAATTGCCAGAAGTTTTCCTATTGCCAACTCAAATGACCCGGGGCCATTTGCTCGAGCCTATTCACAACGACTACTCTATTTTCGGGAGATACAAACACTAGCAAGTTTCCTAATCCGAACCGACATGTTCACGAGGACACCGCGCAGTGGGGGGCTCCACGACCCAAGATGCAAAGTCGAAGTCCCCCACAGCAAAACGGGGCTAGCTCATGGATCGCCCACCGTCTGAGTTTTGTCAAATATGCAATATCAACCCAACGAATGAGGGAGAAACTGCTTGCATATGGGTTTGTTTCTTGCCTAGGTCTTGATTATGAAACTGTCCACAGAATGCACGGCGCAGCCCAAGCCGTGAGTGTGTATGTGCATATTACAGATTACTGTTGCAGTGGCTTCCTCCATCTACACGGATGCTGCAGGGCGGATGGAGTGGTTTGAGGTCACTTGATGTGGTGCAGGAAGTTCAAATCATATTGGTATGATGGCTGCACATGGCAGTATGTCTTTGTCTCTATGGTACATTTGAAGTTAGATCATGTCTAAATACTATGGTAATCGGTAATTCGCTGTTGGTTTGAATTCTCTCAATGAACGCATCAGTATATATATATATATTCAAGTGCAGTTCCTTATGGTGCAAGACTACAGCTAAAGCGCAGGTAATAATAAATAGCAATGTGTACAACTAGCTCAGCCGTTGAGTCTCCGGATCTCCAAGTCTGAGTGTATCAGCCCTGAACTTGACGATCTCCGCCCCAAATTCAAAAATCATGTAGCATGAATCCCACCAATTGTGGAAATGTGGTATACAATCACACACTTTTTCATGTCAAGCATTGATTTGTTTTCTCTTAATTTTCCAAGTTGCACATGTCTAAGACCGCGGGCTCATTTAATCCATTCGCTGCCATCGATGTTCCTGGACTAAGAATCCCAAAGGTCAGCACTAGAAGTTGTCCTTCGACTTACGGAAAAGCTAAACTCGACCGACATCAATCCATGGAATAAGATGAATCAATAGAGCAGTCGTTTGGAAGCTCCAAGCTAAGATGATCATGCCGCGAGTAATTCGACATTCGTCATGTCTGGTTGGTTAATCTTCAAGCTAAATACTTGGCTAACCAAGATCGACAAGATTCGTCGACTACAGACTTCTGAACTTGAAGTCCAGTTAAATAACTTCATTGAGCTTGCTATCTGGGACCGTTTGATTGTCGAGTGTACACTCCTCAATCATAACATATAGTAGTATAAGACTAGATTGGCAAGTCCCTCTTATGTAACCCTTACTCACAGTCTACATGCTAAATATCTTCATACCAACATCCAGTCACTCCTCAATGCAAGGATGAATCTAATATAGATTGGTTCGTGATTTCTGCTTTCAATATATCAGGAAGGGAATCATATATTCACTAAATCAATCATCTTCTGTTGACTCCCACCTTCCCTGTCTGGCGGTAACAACGCGTATTCTTTGATCATCTCCCAGACTTTCCGATGTTCGCCATCTAAATATAACTGTCTATATTCCAATTCTCATCATCCATAATATAATCTGCAACAACCACCTTACTCGCCGAACCGAACCCATGGCGGTTCGTTACCTCGTTTCGCGGGCGGGCTGACCTTTTATCAAGGTTCCATCGACTGCCACGCAGTTGCTGTTTTTGGTGCAACCATGTACCCCCCGCGCATGTATCTCATATTCACTTGACCAACTGCATTTTTATCTTTTTCGGACTGCTTATTCTAAATGTGGATTGAGGATATGGTAGGATTCCAAGGTGACATGTGGACAGTGTTGAATACTTACCCATTTAGATGGTGAATGGCAGGTTATGGTGACCTTGTGAGTCTGGCTAAGGGTCCCTGAGCATTGAGAGTTGTCCACATGAGAAATATGAGATTATTGTTGGATACATGGAGGTCTGCTAAAATTGATGTTTTTTTTACCCAATAGATTTTATAAGTTAAACGGAACTAGTGGTAGGCTTAGTGATATTAACTGGGGAGCTCTTACATGAGTGTTTGTGCGCATGATACATAAGGTGCAGTTACTTCATTCCCTTCTTTTCATGCACTTATAAGCGTTGCAGTAGTAGGGTTTAGAGTACACTACATCGTTGGGATTGTAACCCGACTGTTTTTTTTTTGCGAACCGTCACCAGAAAGCCAATAAAATCAACATTCCTTAAACATTTAGTTCACAGTTGTAATGTCCAGATTAACCGCTCTCCAGAAATGAGGATGTCAATATACAAAATCTGAAGAAGTCTTCTGCAGAATAAAAAACTACGAATATCGATGCGTGGAGTCTACGCTTTCCCGAGGCCGATACCCGATAAAGTGTGGGACGCGATAGTGACCCTAGCACTTCACGACGGCCTAGACCCTCTATAATTACCCAGATAATCAATTTATTTGGTCTGATAAATTATTAACAAGTGTCCATGATCCCTTTAACCATTTTGCGCCATATGTTCACTTAAGAAGCAGACAATGAGAAAAAAACTTGAACATGTGAAAATAACTTACAGAGATCCCTGAGTGACAACCAATGATAACTATAATTATGCCGAACAATGATTATATAGTTGCAATGATATGGATTAAACCATTTAGCAATTACAGTCTGTAAAAAGACCAGTTCCTTCAATGATAACCTTTTTCCCCCACACAAACAGACAATGGCCGACCCATTAAATCGCACATTGCTGACAATATAACGTTGCAGTGCAGCCCGCACAGTCAGAGTATAGGGTCACCTTCCAGGTCGGATGTCAGAATGGCCGTGATTAGCTCGGGGGTTTCTACATATTTAGCATATACGAAGCCTTGTACTTAAGATTTTATCATGATCCAACGACCAAGGAGTAGGTTCTCCGCCTTGCGGGATGTTCTTGCAACAAATCATGTCCCCACCTCCGTGTACCGATGATCCTGTGTGGCTTTGGGGTACTTTAGATAGCTAAGTGCATGAGGATGCTGTCGACGCCGGATACAAATTTTGCAACGAATGTATACGTTGTTTATACGCAAAAATCGCGTCTTGAATGACAAAACTGTGCTCGAGAAAGATTGAATATGTTTATCATTGAGGTAGAGAGACGTTTACGGGCATCAAAATGGTAAGCACCCAAAGATGGACAGGATTTTTACAAAACTGGCTAGCATGGTCACTTATACACTATGTCATACTACATATCAGCTGATGATGGTATGCAATTGACCAATTCTCGAGAATCAAAGACGGAAGACTGTATCTCTGTGATTTACTGTTGTTTCGGCATGTACCGAAAACATCATCCGCTCACGATACATACTACCGAAGAGGCTGCCCCCCGCCCTCGCGGTCCCATGACGGAGTTTTGTGGATATAAGATGACTAATGATTATGTGATAGTGGACATTTAATGGCGGCGAGAACTGTGGGATAAGGATCGTTATAAGTGGAGTTGGCAAGGACAGGGGACGGAAATGTTATCGACCTGAGGATCGCGAGGTGAAGGGGGTGAAACCTGTCCGTAGTGAGGAAGCAAGGTCGAATATGTTCGGATATACGGAGGGCCAAGATGATGTGGAATGTGGATTTCAGGCCTTGAGGAGTAGTAAGAAAGTATCGTATGGATATTTGTAGCCGCCACTTTTACTGCATATATCGAGATAAGATAATGTTGCAAACAAGTTGAATATGGTGCTTATTTCTAATCTCGGCTGAGCTGGGCAAAAATTATGACGCCGCAAGTCCGTCCTGCAAACATTGTCACACAATGCCGATGTTCGCCGCAGAGGTTCAACGTAAAGTAAAACTCCGAGATCACGTGTCAATTTTGTCATCAGCCTAGAAAGAGAAAGACTTAACGATGGTTCTTACCCCATGCTCTCCAGAGCTCGGACGTGGTACCGCTTACAGTGATTTCCTTTGCATGCGGCGGGTCAGGTATACACTGGCTGCTTTGACTTATAGGAATTTACTGTTATTGATTGATACTGCATGGTGGGAAATTGGGGAAAAAAAGAAAATGAATATTATTTCGCGTCTGGTGTTATTTACCGTGTATAGATCGCAGTGACAGAAAAAAAAAAAGGGCTTACGTGAGTCCATTCGAGGTAGATGAATACCATGTAATTACCATTTTGGAAGCACAGTAATAAACATGTATAGTCTTGATGCCTTCCTAGATCGGTAGTTTCACACCATTCTTGTGTAAACGACAAGTCCTTATCCTTGGAGGTATGTATCAGCTTTGTCTCATGAGATTCGAGGTCCTTCACTTTTATTTTGTGCCCACTTTGGTGTCGGAAACAGTCCATGTCCGAGCGCCCAGACACTCTTTCACCAGATTTTAAAGGCCAGATCCAGTTACAAAGGCAGCCGGTCGGTCCACATCAGAGTATCAAACACGATGCCGCGGTGAAGACCACTGTTACAAAGTTGACGGTGTTGTAACCTTGGGGCTGCATCTGTGGGTAGATATCATGGAGAAGAAGAAAAGCAAGAACCCCCCCCCCCATGTTTTAAGATGTGGGCCGTTTGAGAAGAACGAATAGGTACTTGATTGGGATGGTCGGACTCGTCATCAGGTTGTTTCTATCTTTGGCTGGCAGATGAGTGAAACATTGACTCTTTTGGGTTCGAACTGAGCCCCGTCGGAAGAATAACATATCTCGATGCCGAGAGCGGCCGGGATTGGAAGATCCAGATCTTCACCCGTACGCAGGTACGCAGGTACACAGGTACAGAAAGTGCGAGCGGTTGATGTGGACAGTGAAAGTGAATATCAATGAGCTTGTTCTGTAACATGTCATGAAACATATGATATGTGTGTAGTTGGAAGGGTTCTTTGCCACATATTATACCTTTTTTTTTTCTTTTAGGCTAGGTACATACAGGTTCTTGAAGAGCAGTTCAGAGAGAACCTGACTTGATCGCCGCGGGGACTCGAAAAACAATCATGTCTGGTAGAGTTGATGGCGATTACTGGCAAATCTCCCGTTAAGGCTGTTTCCCAAAAGACGTATCGCCTCACAAGATCTACAGGTAATCATTGAATTCTTTCGGAGTTTCAGTTTTGAGAACACTTTATTACGGAGACATGATTGATGAGATTGCGCGCGCATAGTCGGTGGTTGGTTGGTTGATTCGTGATATCTGATGCAGATATCCTTGATGTATCCATCTACTAGAATGGCTTATTACATAGATGTCAGTTCTGCGCATCGTTGATGTAAGGCATACATCCTTATTTTATTGGACTTACTCTATTCGAGTCAGAGCATGCACATCAACCACACTTACATATCGGTTGTCAATCGAGCCGCCAACCTCATGTTCAAGCTTGTATTTCCTCTTTAGACGCCGGAGTTAGCCACTTCTTTTGAGTCTTTAGGTTAAGTTTCGTATCCAGGCCGAACAATTGTAACAATTGTCGTCGCCATCTGACTTAGTTAACCCAAGAGAGCCTCCTAGTGTGTTTCTAGTGGCTGAGAACAAAAATTCTCGCCACCCGTAAAAGGTGACAAGGCGGGTGACATATAGTTTAGGATTGATAAAGAAGTTTTTCTTTTTCTTTTAGTTGTCCTTCGTGCGTAATGGCTAGAAGGTCTTCTGGAGAGAGATGATGTTCCAGAAACATCCCATGATATTTACTAGAAGCTCTGAAGTGGTTTTCTATAAGGGGTCTGTGAGCATCAAACAAAAATGTGATTGCTTTGGTAGACCTGAACGGACTATTGTGATGACTATATAGTGTTCGCCACTTCCGGGAGATTCAAATGGGCACGCATTTACCCACACAGAACCTTGGCCTTGTGAAGTCAGACGACAAACAAAGTCCGCTCACGCTTCGACAAAGTGGTCGCAGAGGGTCTGAGCTTCCACGAAATCACGGCGGTGCGGTTGCCGTGCCTCTGGTGGACAGGGATCTTTCAGGCTTGCTTATATCAACTTTACCATGTATTTATTTTAGCCAGTGCTCTCAATTGGATTTTTTGTTAGATTTGGGACTCGTGTATGGTTGTGGAGGTTTTTGATCTAGTATTGATCTAGTATATTTCCGTTCTGGTAATGGTGGTGGTGGTGAGGGTTGAGGTTGGCCTTAGCAGCGGTACGGAAATGTTTCTCCAGGCCCTGCTCCTCCGAATTTAAGTATACAATTTCGGTGTCAGATTTGGATCATATATATTCTGTAGACTATTAGCTGTTTACAGCCACATACAAGTCGATATGTGTATTGTCCACTATAAATAATGTATTAGTGAATTCAGCGGCTGTTCATTGCGACCTTGTTCTGCGCTGCCACCGAGTTTCTTTTGACTGAATGACCGACCCACTGCTTGACTACGGCTCTATGTCTCTAGTAGCAGTTAGTATAACCGGTGGGCAAATTCTCAGCCTCCACATTACGATCCTCGAAACCGTGACTACCTATCCCTTTGGGGGCAAATTTCGACGATGAATTGAATTTGACTTGTTTCGTTGGCTGCGTGGTGAACGGAAGCTGACCTTCCCTCGGGTGACTAAATGTTATTCCCACATTTTCATTCCATTATGTTTGGCTTGTTGGAGCGGCGTCTTCTCTCCGTCAGTAACGGCGACAACCGGCTCTTAATATTGGC
This sequence comes from Ambrosiella beaveri, assembly GCA_030294605.1. Lineage (NCBI taxonomy): Eukaryota > Fungi > Ascomycota > Sordariomycetes > Microascales > Ceratocystidaceae > Ambrosiella > Ambrosiella beaveri. The sequence goes on from JARQWA010000148.1 coordinate 20,045, forward strand.
AGATGCCGACTCAAGTGCAAGAAAATCCCGGCCTTCTGGAACCACGGGGTCAGAAGTCTGGCACCAATTTTTTTTTTTCATTTTTTTACAACCGCCACCAGATGGAACCCTTTGTCTTGTCTGGCCGGTGGTTGCCACACGGCTGTCAGCCGAATGTGCCTAGAAACATGAATAGAACGATTCATCTGGATCATTCAAGTCGGCCGATTGTGGTTGTCCACGCTACGCCATCGTAAAACCGTTTCGGCTTGTTAAAACTAGTCTTCCGACCTAGCGTATCCCGCCAGAATCCCAGACTAACACCAAACAGACCCCAAGCACCGAGCGGTAATCCCCTCCTCTCTGGGCTTCACAGTTGCGCCCAGGCTTTCTGGAAACTTGTCACTGTTTCTAGTAAGACACAAGTGAAGTAAACAGGAGACATGGTCTAAGTTAAATCGTAAAACAACAGTCAAGTTCGTGAGATCTCTGGTACATCACAAACCTGGGTTGACGTTGATTAGAATTGAAAAAGCATATCATTGTTCATTTTGGCAGCTCTAACCACACCGTCGAAGTTTGCTGCTATATATACAACTCATATATGACACATAATTCAAGATACCAAAGATCGTGACATTGTGTGAACGTCATTACATGGTCAGAACTCTCAAAAAAAATATCTATGATCCACGCCCCCCCCCCCATAACTCTCAGGTGCATCTTCTCCATCCACTCACCGAGATGGGGGGACCCACGATATACTAATGGGGGAGTTAGCGGCCCAGTTATAGCAAAGCTGGGAGTGGGTAGGTGGGTGCGAGAGTGAGAGCCAGAGCAAGAGGAGGGGAGGGGGGCACACGCTGGAAATGAGGCATTGGCACACTCTGAGCCCTGCCGACTTAGACTAGGTACATCGCTGACCCAGGTCTCTGAAAGTTTAGGCCACTATCAGGCACAGCTGTTCAGTGTGGGAAGTTTCCAAGAGAGGGACGTGTTTGGTGTTTTGGGTTTCCCTCTTTGAAAGTCCCTAGTTCGGTCCCTATGGTGTGGAGCGGCTTGTCTCCAGAACTAAGTTACATGCATCCCATATATACTGAATATTTCGACCTGCTACACTGGCCTGCTTCGTTTCCTTTTGATCTTCCTCTTCTTTGTCTCGTGGTTATTTAGCTTCTTTTTTTTCTTATTCTTTTTTTATTTCTATTTTTCTTCTATCTTGTTCTAGGACACTGGATATTGTCATATTTGACCTGAAGCTTACCAACAGCAACACCTGACTTGAGGACATCGCTTGGGAAACCGCAACCATTTGTATTCCGCATACACAGCGCACTTGCACATCAACGCCGTCTTTTTTTGTGTTGTAACAATTTTTTTTTCTTGAAGTATATTGGCTTGACGCTGGACAAAAAGCCCTGGACGGCACTACTTCAACAAAAGAATCAGACTCCTGTATATATTGGAATTGCATTATACAACCACACTTGAAACACTGTGGTTAAAGACATACTACAACGACACTGTATATTGCGGAATACTGGGAAAAAGACGGCATAGGCTTCTCGTCTTTTGAAAGCCCTCGACTACCACATTTTCGCCTTTACACCTTTCTTTCTCTCTTCCCCCCCCCCCCCCACACACACA
>JARQWA010000149.1:0-21440 GCA_030294605.1 Ambrosiella beaveri
CCCTTCTCCGCAAAACTCATCATCACACCCCCATCTCTCCAACCCCTCCTGCCCCCCATTCGGCAGATGAACACACTTTACAACATCAACCCTCCCCCTTCTTACCGAAAAACCACCAGTCCCCCACCAGAAAATCGGCCTCTATGCATCCGAAGTCATCCATAGTTTACCCGACGGCCCGACACTGGCCCATTGTTTACCCGGCCGGCCAACCAGCGATGCTTGTCTGCAGAGAAAGTGGGGCACTTTGCAGGAAGCGGCACTGTGTTGCATACCTTTTTGTAGATTTTGTGTGACAATGCTATTGACTGTTTTTTTTATATTAGGGCGCCGGTGTGTGGGATGTTGTGATATCGCCGGGTTGCCGCTGATTCCTGCTTGGCTGGGATATGACGAACGGGAGGGGTCTGTCGATCAGGTTCGGCCACACATATATATATACATGGCGGAAGGGATTACTTTGCAGCAAGTCCCAAGGTGATTGCTTAGGCCCAGAGGACTGGTTAGGCGTCTAGGAAGAGATGTGTAAGGTCCCTGTGTTGTGTATAAGTTACTCTTTTGGGTACTTTGTAGCTTGGTGTGAACAGACACATGTCGTCGTCTCCCCCGCAAGACAAGGCGGGACACGTTGCGGCCCTGATTTCCGAGGAACGGGAATGGATTGGTTCGGCTTGTATGATCGCGTGTGATGGTAGGCTACAATGTGGTTAACAGCAGCGAAGAAGATGAGGATTCTTCAAGTTTAGACTGGTGATCGACGGCAACGTCAGATTTCACTGTAGTGTTTGTAACCCTAAAGTGTGGGTTAGTTTGTCAAGATCTTGACCCCACTGAGATCTAGACTCAGTTTAACATTGGTGAGATCGTGAAATGCTATTTAGAATACTGGGGTCTACAGAGGCTGCGATCATGTGACTTGAGTATCAAGCCGAGCCCTTCGATGTTGGATAGCTCTAAAGACCTCCTGGATAAATAGATTCATGACAATGAGTAAGCTGTCCGCAAGTATTACTCACATCTACCGTCAAGGCTTTGCCGCTATCCAATATCTCCTCTAACCAAGCCAAGTGAAAGGAACTGCCACTTGCCACTTTTCTCAGAAAAAAAAAAAACATGAATTCATCAGCTAAATATTGACCCATCGAGTCAGTCACATTGCCAACACACTCGTACATTTATCCTCTTTAGCCGAGCGGCGACCTCTAGGAGACACTACTCTCTTCTGAGGGATATACATACAAAAAAAAAGAAAAAAAAGGTTATCTTTTCCTCCCCTCGTCTTCCTCTCGTCTCGGGGCACCCCCGCTCAACCCACCCCTGTCCGTCAAGAGCAAAAGCACGCCACAGGATCCTTGTCTTTTTTATTGTCCCCCAGATTCGTAGGCGGACCGGACGGTCTGTGAGTGACAGTAAGAATGTAAGACTTTTGGTGTATATAGAAGAGAGTCCGTAATATGAGCGGTGGACAGAGAAGAGGAACAGCCATGTACCAGTCGTGTAGTGTACTATGAAGTGATATGTTGGCCGATATTGGGAGATGTGGTCGAGTTTATAGGCGGCATCTAATAGGAGATGTTTGTTAGTGGGATTCGAGATGAGAGGATATCAAGAGAGAAAACAAAGGGAAAACTGCAGAGCTGTGGGATCACAGCAACACTGTGGTGAAGTCAGTGATATTTAGTTACTATAGACTCAACAAATGCATAAAGTCACTGGATGTACACTCTAAGCCTGGTCCTTTAGCTAGAATAACATCGAGTTTTCTCCAAGCATAGGCGGTCTAGAAGAGACGATGGTCCATTATACATCTCTTGATACATGTCTCCAAATGAAGTTATGTTTCCACATCATTTTTCTTCAAGAACTAAATACAACTGGAACTGGACAATGCCACAGACACGCATGCACTGGCAACTTCTGGCATCTGCTCCCCCCCCCCCCCCCCCCGGGAAAGCACCCCCGGTCTTGTCTCCTAGATTTCATCTGCGATGCGTGCAGGAAGACAAGCCTGTTGGTGATGCGAAAAGAGACCGTGAGGACCGCAGCAAACTGCCACCTGAGAGAGAGAAGAGGGGACAGGTTGTGTTCTTGTGGGGAGCCGAGACGAAGGGATTCATTTTGGATTATTCTGTAGTGATTCTGGACTAATGTGTTGAAGAGATATAAATATATAGGAAACCGGTCTTTGGACTTGGTGATCTTTCTTCAGTTTTCTCTCAGCATCACCAACTTTTACTCTCACATCTAGTGACCGAGACACTAAGCAGCTGGTCCTCCTTCCATCTCTCACAACCTTCACACAGCCTCCCTCACTCCTTCACCATGCCCTCCGAAACCCCCCCGGGCGCTGCCTCCATCCCCGCCGACATGCTCTCCCTCATCCCGCAAACCCCCTGGTACAAACAACCCCACCTCCTCCACCTCAACCTCTCCATCCTCTCCCTCGTCCTCTTCTCCTCCACTAACGGCTACGACGGCTCCCTCATGAACGGCATCCTTGCCCTCCCCCGCTGGAACACCTTCATGGCCCACCCCAAGGGCTCCTACCTTGGCCTCATCAACGCCATCTACTCCCTCGGCTGCACCATTGGCTACCCGACCGCTGCCTGGGCCGCTAACCGCTTCGGACGCCGCCCCACGCTCTACGCCGGGTACTTTTTTATGGTTCTGGGCACCACGTTGCAGACGGGGGCGCCGAATGCAGCGGCTTTTATCCTCGCGCGGTTATTTTTGGGGTTTGCCGGCGGAGCATTCTTGCCGGCGCCGTTGCTAATTGCCGAGAATGCATATCCGACGCAGCGGGCGATTCTATCAAGTATTTATAATTGCGGATGGTATGCGGGGGCTGTGGTTGCTGCGTGGGTGGTTTTTGCTGCGCGGGAGGTTGCGTCGGATTGGTGTTGGAGGATCCCGTCGCTGCTGCAGATTGCCTTGCCCATCTTCACAATTCCGGGGTTCCTGATGATTGATGAGTCGCCGAGGTGGCTTGTTTCCAGGGGGCGTGTTGCCGAGGCGCGCGCTATTCTTGTGAAGAACCATGCGGGTGGCGATGAGGACTCTGCGCTTGTCAACTTTGAGATGAACGAGATTGAGTTAACCATTGCTCTTGAGAAGGGCAACGGCACTGCCAAGTGGTCTGACCTCTGGGCTACCAAGGGCAACCGGCACCGTCTCTGGATCACGCTAACCCTCGGCATCTTTACCCAGTGGGTTGGCAACGGCGTTGTGTCCTACTATCTTTCTCTGATTCTGGAATCCGTCGGCATCACCTCCGTCACCCATCAGACTTTGATCTCTGCTTGCCTACAGATCTGGAACTTGTTCTGGGCTTCCTTTGCAGCCTTCAACACCGACAAGATTGGCCGCCGGCCTCTATTGCTGGCTTCCGCCATCATCATGTTGGTTTCCTACATCATCATCATCGGCCTTTCCGGCAGCTTTACTTCTACCGGCAACAAGAATGTCGGCCTAACCGTCATCCCCTTCCTCTTTGTGTACGTATCCCCTACTTTCTCTACCCACCATGCCCAACCCTAAACTAACACACGTAATACCCTCCAGCTACTTCTTCGGCTACGATGTCTCTCTCACCCCCATGCTCATCGCCTACCCCATCGAAATCTGGCCCTATTCCCACCGCGCCACCGGGCTCTCCCTGGCCCTGCTCACCTCTCTCAGTTGCAATTTCTTCAACATCTTTATCAACTCCATCGCCCTCGACGCTATCGGCTGGAAGTACTACTTTGTCTTCGTCGCCTGTCTCGTCGCCTTTCTTTCCATCGCCTACTTTACCTACCCTGAGACGCGCGGCCGGACGCTCGAACAGGTGGCGTTGCTATTTGATGGGGATGAGGCGGAGGAGGAGGGGATCATTACTGTTGATGATATTTTGCAGCGGGTGAGGTCGAGGTCGGGGGTGGAGGCGGAGGGGAAGGATGTCGCGAGAGTGGAGGCTGGCTCTATGGCTTCGGCGGGGCCATCTAGGGCGGCGACTGATGAGACTGAGTAAGAGCCGAGCTTTTTCTGATGCTACCAAGTAAGTCTTTGGTAGATCATACTTGGCATATTACCTAATTTCAACAATAATTAAAACGGGCGGCTGCGTGATAGAATGACAGTGTCACTCAGTTGCGGTATGCTTCTGCCTTCCACATATATACAGTAACCGTGAAATGCATCCTGCAAAATCACCGTAGCACTTTACCAGCATCTCAGTGCTGGCTCCACACACGCATAAACATACAGCAACATCCTCAACCGACTCTCTCGACATATACACCATCATCATTTCTTATCATCATCGCACAGTACCTACTCTACTGCTTGTCAATCCCGCCACCACTTCGTATCTCTCGGATCTCACTTACACGCTCGAATCCTCCGCCCCTCTCTGTCCCCATTGATTTACTACCCCCCCTTCGGCCACCTCGCTTCGCCTCACTCCAACCACATCATCACCGCTCATCCCTACCGAGACGACAGGATCACAGGAACTCTCGTCTATAATACAACAGCAGCCACTCCGCCTATCTCCTCCCCCAACCACATGCAAGTGAGTGGGCATTCGCAGTAAAGAGGGGAGGGAGTTTAAACTCACAGATAGGGTTTGAGTACAACCTTCATGCATCATAAATCAAGTAGCTCGGACGCTGTCATGTAGTTGTTCATGTAGGGTCTCGGAGTGCACGAGCTTATAAATGGATGGGAGACCAAAAATATGATGCCTTCAAGCGGACTTGAACCGCTGACCTCGACATTACTAGTGTCGCGCTCTGCCAACTGAGCTATGAAGGCTAGTCTAGTTGTTAGAATACCAGGAATTATTGAGAATTATATGTACAATCCTATACCTAACCCTGACTCGTACTGGTTCCTGGCTAAAAAGAAGCTAAGGCATTGTAGCTATACCATCGTTTTATTGCATCTATTGATGAAGCTGTTAGATTGAGCTTCATTTTGCAGAGGGTATTGGTTATTTAGTTGCATGATAGTTGTGAATCCAAAGAGTATAGTATTTTCTTGCCCACTACGTACTTTAGATAAAAAACTGCAGAATATTTTAGGGTTACCACATATCCTTCAACCCCGGAAATCCTTTTCCTGCCACATGACATCAGGTCGCATGAAAAGACCTGGAGAAGCCCACTCTCAACCTCAACCTGCATAAAGCCATCAGGAACCGCTCAGGAACCGTCACACGCCACATCGATATCAACGCATTTGAAAACATTGATATTGGCCCCTTGAGCCTAAAAAAAAAAGAGTTCAGTGCTTCCTTTAGAGACACTAGGCGACTATTCTATTCCCAATTAATCTAAACAAATAAATAAATAGTTAAATCCATACACAGCCTCTTTATAGCTTTCCCGTTCCTTGAAATCCCGGGGATGAAAAATCAAGACTAAATGAATTAGTCCCTTTGTTTACTTGAGGCTCACCATACACACACTATCAGTCCCGAAAAAATAACGCCCAGCCCTGAACAAAAAAAAAAAGAAACAATTGCCCGCCCCCTCCATTACCTAAGCTAGCCACCCACCCACCCACAGCCCAGCCCGCCAGTCTGTCGGAATCCTTTGCCGGCCATCCTCATTGTTTTAGCGATTGCCCCGAGTGAATTTTTGTTTATATAGTCACGAGCGTACCTGTGCGGGCAAAATACAGCGACAAGTGTACTTGTTGGTGATTTCAGGGACAGAGGGTGACATTGTTGCAGTGGGCTGGGTGTATGTAATTTAAACCCCTGTTTTAAGTAAACGACCGTCGGGATTTGTCTGAATTTTGCAAGCAATTGGGCATTTTCTTATATATTTTGAAGGTGGCGACGCGTTTTTAGATGAAGCCTTCATTTCTTACTATTTTTTTTTCTTTGTACATCTCAAATATCCCAAACATTACCATTACCGCCGATTTCACGAGTCTCATTTTTGTGTGTTTTTGTTTTTATTATTTCTTCTTGCTTCTTTCGTTCTGGTTAATGTCCATTGATGAACGCACCTTCTTCCATTGACTTCACATCACACTTTGTTCCAGACTCAGACTTCTTCATTGGCCTCATTGACTAATGTATAACGCTTGTCGCGTTCTAAGCTCCTATCAAAAAGAAGCATATTGTTAGTCAACATAGCAATCTCTTCATTATCGGCTGTTCCTTAAACACACCGCAGCCCGCACCGCCTTCTCAACAGCACCCCGCACCTTCTCTTTCCTCTCCAACCCCCTCCCTCCTTCCTTTCCTTCTCCCATCCAACTCTCTCCACTCTCCCCATATCCACCCCCCTCTCCTTCCCCGAAATGGCCCCTCACCTCTCCTCCATCCAACGCGCCCAAGTCCTCACCCTCCGCGCCTCCAAACTCCCCCTCTCTAAAATCGCCTCCGAACTGCAAATCTCCATTGCCCAAGTCCGCTACACCCTCCGCGTCAACACAACCGAAATCTCCAAGCGCTCCGGCCGTCCCTCCCTCCTAACCCCCGACCAAATCGACCGCGTCGTCGACTTCGTCTCCAAGACGCCCGAAAACCAAGAGATCCCCTGGGCCGGAATTGGGCCGGCGCTCGGCCTTGACGCCTCCATGTGGTCGATCCGCAGGGCGTTGAGGCAGCGGGGGTTCTCACGGGGGAATGCGATTGGGAAGACAGCGGTGGCGGAGGCAATTTCGACGAGGGCGCTGAAGAAGCAGCGGGAGGTGGAGGAAGACGAGGAGATGATGGAGATGGACGAGGAGGATTTGATGGCATTGGAGGATGAGAGGGGGATGGCGAAGGAGGGGGAGAAGGGAGTGACGTTGGAGGAGAAGGTGCGGGCTGAGAAAGCTGTCTTGGCAGATGAGGCCGAGAAGGCGGTGCTGGCTATGAAGATGTGAGTTCCGGAGATGGTCCGAGTGCCGGAATTCGAACTTTGATGAAGAAGCAAGTCATACTTGACGAGCCTCCGGAGACACTCCATCTTCACGCATTCTCCATTTCTTATGCTCTCTACGTTCTTCCATGAACCGCGAGCTTTTTGTTTTTCTCCTCACAACATCTTCTGTCCCGCTTCTTGTCCTGATCCGACTATCCCCCTCAACCAATCCATAAGATCACGACGTTGGTTCTATTGTTTTCATTTTCCGTTTTTGATTTGACGATACCCATATGACATCCCTCTTTATTCACTCTGTACATTTTAGAATCACCAGCGTTTTCATTTTCTGTCTTTATTATCATTTTTGTTTCTACCAATCTCATTTTTCTCTTCTCATCTTTGTTTTACTAAATATCACGATCCTGCTGTTGTTTCTATTAGACATATTGGGGGCGTTTACCATTGCATCAACTCCAAATATCCATTGTCACTCATTAACTATTTTACTGGCGTCATTGGTCTTTATTTACTAGATTTGTTCTCGGGGATAAATTTCGGAACCGGAGCATTAGGCTTTTTCCCCCCCCTCCATTTTGGTTTAGCGTTTTTTTTTTTTTTTTTTCATTTTTATCTTTTTTATTGGAGGACCTGTCCACACACAGATTACCTACAACAACCAACCAACCCACCCCACTCAGCCTTTTGTCGATCCCCGCGCTTAGCCACAAGCCCCGGGATCGTATGTACTATTATTGCACCATTGAAACCAGACACTACTCGTTTTTGTTTAGAACATCTCAACCATTTCCCAAATATTATCACCGCCCTTGCGTGATCGGGCATATCAGATCACACCAACCACAAATACCTCATCGAGGTACCATCTTTGTAAAATGTGCGCATTGTAGACGTGAATCCATAAGCCTGTCATTTATCCACTTGTGTGTGTGTAATCAACCATTGGCATTCCAAATCCACATCAGTATTGTACACATCAACCATTCCCTTTCAGTAAATACATGATACAAAAAATTACAGAACAAGGGACTCAAAACTATGCCATCGCCATCGCCAGTCTAAACAAGAAAGTTGGATATCAGCATACACCATAAAAATCATCCCTGCTTCCACCCCAACTTCAATGAGCAACACTGGGAGCAGCAAACCATCTGCGCCTGTTCGCCTCCTTGTTGTCCTACGCATCGCGGTTCGTACGCTCAAGGAATAAATGGTCTCGAACTGCAGCCCTGTTCTACCGGGCGAAAACCCGAACGACACCGTCACCTCCAGCACTAACTACCCACTTGCCGTCCTGACTCCAGATGACACAGCAGATGCCCTCGCCGCGCATGATCCGGTGGCCACTAATCTCCTGGATGCAGCTGCGCTTCTCAAGATCCCAGAAACGCAGAGAAGCATCATGACCGGCACTGACAAGTTCACGGCCATTGGGACTCAGAGAGAGGGATGAAACTGCCGTGGGATGAGCAAACATGTTGTAGGTGCAGGCACCTGTGACTTGTGTTAGTATACCAAGAGATAGGTCGGCGATATCCAGAGAATGATGCAGACTTACCATTCGAAGCATCGAAGAAACGGATATACTTGTCCTCATGGCCCGTGATAATGAAGCCACTGAGAGAACGCTCACTAGAGTTTTCCTCGTCTCCAGCAGAAGGAGATGAGGTCGAATCCAAAGTCTGAGTGGTAGCAGCCACAGCATTGATACTCGTTTCAAACGTAGAATCAAAGGTGTCTTGACTGGCGCAAGTTGACACAATCTCGCCAGTGCGTGTATCGTAGGTCACAACAGTAGCATTAGAATAGGAGACCACAAAGTATTCACCCGTAGGATCCAGAGCAGAGATGCAAGTGGGCGACTCAATACCCTTTAACGAATGAGGTTGGATAGTATGGATGAGATCATAGTGGAAGGGCACGTTGCTAAAGTTTGTCGTTGTCGGCTGGGGCGACATGGGGAACGCACTGCCAGAACTCATAGAGTTGTTACGCGTGCGGCCCGAAGGGCGCTGACCACCCGGCAACTTGTTTTGAGAGACACTGGGCGGTGAGCTAACAGACCAGACCTTGATGACACCATCAGCGGCACCAGTAACAAGAACCAGGCGGTCAGCTCCGCCATACTTGGCCGGATCAGGGAAAATGCTACCCAGGTTTGCAGGAAGGACACGCATAGCCCAGACGGCATCGTTATGCGCCTCAATGGTGGCCTTGGGATCAACCCGGCCGCGCTCCCACACTCTGACAGTAGTATCCCCACCACCCGAAAAAATCCAGCCATCGCCAAGAGCTCTACCCCCAGTGGCAAAGTTAGGAGACGGCGACCAGGCCGCAAGACTCAGAACAGCACCTTGGTGCCCACGGTGAGTGAATTTGGAAGGAACATCGAGATCCGCAATGCTAGCAGAAACCATATCGGTCTGCGGGACATTGAAACGCTTGATCAGCCCATCGTCTGCACCAGTGCAAATTTCCGGTTCGGCGGGACTACCGCCGCCAGAGAAGATAACTGCGCGAACCGTGTTAAGGTGGCCACGGAGTCCATATCGGAGCTTAAATTGAGTCGGCTCTGGCTGTCCTGATGTGATAGCAACAGGCTGAGTCGTTGAAGTATCGGGATTGTTCTCCGTTGTTCTGTGACCCATAGATCCCTTACGCCGATGGGGTGCCGCAGCTCCTCTCGAGGGAGACCGAGGGATAGAGTCGGCGGTAGGGAAAGAATCAGTATCGGAGCGGCTTTGAGAAGGGTTGGTGTTTTCAGTCGGGAAATCCCACGAGTCAGTCGAAGTGTTCTTTTTCTCGAGTTCAGGGTTTTGGGCACCGTAGCCCTTATCCGTCTCCGATGGCCACTGCTGTTGACGGCCCGTCATACCAGGGGCCTTGTAATCGTCAAACTTGGGGGCCTCCGCAGCAGGAGCTTGTCGTGAATGCAGTTGCTGCTGTTGCTGTTGCTTTTGATATTGTTGTTGTTGGTTTTCGTGAGCGCCACATGCATTGATCTGGTATGATTCGGCCTCGTTCATCGAGATCGGGAGAGGAGGCGCATCACGAGGAGCCGGAGGATTGGCTGGTGTTATCATAAGGTAGGTAAATTCATTCTGGCACTGCTCGAGGATGTCCTTAATTTCGACTCGGACCGGTTCATCGTCGATATCAATAGCTTCAGTCTTAGCAGCAGCTGTAATTCCTTATTTTAGCATGTGATCGTGGACTGAGAGGATGACAAGAAAAATAGTTGACTTACCTTTCAACTTGGACTCGAGAAGAGCCGCTCTTTCAGAAGCATGGTCAGGAGTGGCACCGGGCTCATTTCCTTGGCCCTTCGTCACTTGGGCTTTCAACTTGTTCTCCAGAATCCCGACGTACTTCTTCAAAGCGGTTTGAGTGACGTCAGATCTCCGCGCCTGTCCTTCCAGCGTCGCGATGCGACCCTTAAGTTCCTGTCTTTCAATCTCCCAAGAATTCCGCTCCCGTTCATGCCTGTGCCATTCGGTCTGAAGAAAGCGCATGACACCTGTTGTCAGCAGATGATTGTTAGTTGGATCATGATATCATCGGGCTGATGATGTCTCGGCTCGGTGAATGAAAACCAATGGGTAGGTGACCTACCCTGAAGAGTGTATTCGGTGGTATACAGCCGATTGTTAGCCATGCCGGCCATGTCACCATTGCCCATGTTTGAGCCCATGGTGAGCTACGGTGGGGCAGGACGAGAGTTGTGAGGTGTTGGTAATGGTATGTTATTGTAAACAAATGATCGAGTAAGATAGCAATAGTAAAGTGATGACTGATGTCGCATCAGATACCGAAAATGTCAAATTTGGATAGCTCAATGGGTCATCGTCGTTGATGATGTCTTTGCTGTCTTCGATCCCCCCACCACGCGCAATGCAAACAGGGCTTAAGCTCGTTGAGAACGACTGGCTCGCTCAATGCTGATGAATCGATAAAAGTCAGAATATTCCAGCCGAGTTAGACACTTGTATGTGACTGATATGGATATCGTTAAGTGAACAATAGAGTATTAGATTGACTTGGCAATATGCGAGGAGTGCACACGCGATGGCCGATCGTTAGGTTCGAGGTTAGCTTCTATGCTGGGGGGAGTTGAGAGCTGGGAAGCTACCCAGTTGTTTGGGGTTGTCTAGATCGGGGTTGTAAAATAAACAAAAAAAAAACAAAAGGTGTTCAGATACAACACAGGCGAAGGCAATGTCAACAATTGGTTGAGGAGCAGGATGAAAGCAAAATATTAGACTTTCAATTCATGCTTGTTGACTTTTGTAAACTTCAATGATGATTAAGATGGCATTTGGTGCCCAATAAGTGGCTTCTTGAAGTTTTCCCATTAGTCTGATAGACCCTTTGAGATTTAGCAGTAATATTGTAAGATACAAATATTGCAACTATTCAATATAGATAACTTTACCGCTATATTTACTAGTGGTATCGAGTCCTATGGTCTAGTGGTATGACGGTCCCTTCACATCCATGAATTTGTTGGGATTCGGGACAGGTCCTGGGTTCGATCCCCAGTAGGACTATTTTCCTTTGTTTCACTCATTTTTGAGTGTGCAACTTCACTGATGATACTGTATAATATATATGTACTAAACCTGTATCAAAAAGTCATTTCCTCTACTTCCATATTACACTCGGTACACTTCTTCACCTCCATGCCCTCCCCATTCACCACCGGACGACCCCACGAATGTATATGCTTCCCCCCACCCAGACTATCACCAAAGTTGGTAGGTCCCGCAGCACCAGATACCTGTCTACGGAAGGCCTCTGTTCTAGTTTTACGTTTGAGGTCCAGTAGTCGTTGCTTGTATTTTGCTTCCTTTCTCCTTTTCTTTTCTTCCTCGCGCTTTTCGAATTCGGCATCGAGCTTTTCTGGGGATCCCCACTTGACATTGAAGGCATATTCTTCGACTTGGAAGCGGAGAAACAACATCATATCGTGCCAGTGGGCTTTGTGGGGGTTCGGCTTATTGAGATGTGGGAGGAGATCAGTATCTTTAAGTTCCTCTGTATTGGTTGTTAACAACTATAATAGAAACAAGGCTATGAAGGCAATCTTACCATCAGTGAGGAGGTAGTCCTCGCGGCATTCCGTTTTCGTGAGTAAGGAATATTTCTCTGGAAATTTGTCTTTACACGGCGAGCAAACGCAAACCTTGAAGATCTCTTCCCAGACAAAATCAATTTCCCGGCTATCACACTCTCGACATCTCCGCGCATCCTCATCCATAATACTAAGCCCCGGTTCAAACGGCCCCGCTTTTTGCCTCTCTAGTTTTCTAATCAGTTGCAGACGCTCCCATTCCTGAATCGACATGTTCGCCGGTTTTCCGAATGTGTCTTCCCCGGGTCTTGTCTTGAGCTGGAAAGCCCGGTTGTGCGGGTCGTCCTCAACGGTCAAAAAGCCACCCTTGTTGTCACTCAACGACGACATATTATACTCCACATACTTTGCGAAATTCTTCGCCGGTCGCAACGGTGCGCCTATGGGCGTCTGTTTAGTTCCATCTCTGTTGTTATCCGGCAGCGCAGTGACGGACTTCTCCGCTCCCGAAGCCGAAGCGACAGCCCCGGTTTGTGGTGTGGAAGATGTCGCAGGGGCACCTGTTAATGAAGCCACTTTGGCAGCTTTCTGTTCACGCCGGGACGCCTCATGCTTTTCACGGAGTTGTTTTGCGCGTTGGCGATTTTCTTCCTAGGTGGGTGTTAGTGGAGGGAATTGTCATGCAGGTTCAGGGTATAGAGTACTTACAATACGCTTCGCGACTTCTGAAGTGACCAAGGACTTTGATCTCGTTTGTCTTTGTGGGAGGTCAGACATGGCGCATTTTTGGTGATTGATTATTTTTAAGAATGAAATTAGTCGAGCTAGTCAATAGCAAAAGAATTTCACATGATTTGCCCCTTCTGTGACTTGACATTATTGAGCACCAATCTTTAGGCAGCTAACGCGACTCTAATCCTATATCTGCCAAATTCCGAAATTAATCAATCAGGTTACCAAATTTAGGGTTAGAAGACCAAACAGGACATTTAAAACCCTAGCTTGGCTTACCTGTTAATTGTCGGAAAACAAAAGAGGTATTGATCTCATAAAGTCCACCTCGTGGCAATCACCAATACTGCCAACTGTTCCTGAATATGTTGATATCCAACACCTGCTAAGTTTTGCACATGTAGCAAAGGAGCTGTCAACCTGTTGGTCACGTGATCTTTATCACGTCAGAGCTCAACCTGGCCTAAGCTTTCGCAGACGTTTCGGAAAGCTCCCGGCACGATTTCATGATGTACTCGGGAGCATTGTCATCCACAGAAGGTTATATCTGCTCAACCCCGAACACATATCACCCGTTATATCCACGCGCATAGTAATACATTTTATGATTCCTTAAAGAGTTCCACACTACTTGCTCCGCCAGCCAAAAGCCAACTTTTTGCAACTTTCGGCTCCTTCCAGAAGCAGCAGAAGACAAAGCTTAATTCAGGACATAAGCGATAAGTCCCACCGCCTTTGCGAATCGAAGCTTCGAACTTGTGATACAGTGGCAGAATCCTGGCGCCAGCCAAGTCAACGCTGTCAATTGATTGACTGTACGTAAAAAAGACGGATGGGAGGTTTTTATTTCGTTGGCCGTTGGGATTTGATGTGCCGGTGATGCTTCTGTGCTTGACTTGTTGATTTCTTTTCTATCGATTATCATTTGATTTCTGTTTCTTGTTCTGTCGTTTCCGAAAGTGTTATACCCCTTTAGACTACTCGCGATTATAGATATTTGATGGTAAATGAGGGACTTCGACCTGTGATGACGTTGAGAGTGGAAACTGATGTGTCTGATATAGCTTTGTGATTACAACGATATAATTTCTCGATATATGACCTTTGCACGCGAATCTTGACGACATTTACTGCGAATTCTTATCTGCACTCCTGCCTACCGAAATATCTTGAGAGACAGGCCATTTCAATGCCGATTGACACTTCGACCGAACCGAACATTTAAGCACCGCCTCCAGATGGCGTCATCACTACCGCCATCAACTCGCGATGACGATGTTCTCATCCCACCAAGTATGCCACGGCCACTGCCGCATTGGCTGCACCCAGGTTACAGTAAACAGATTGTTAAGGGGAATTTTATGACATTGAGTGCATACCCCAAGACTGTAGAGCGGGGTGAATGGATGGCACACCAAGGTATGACAGTCTGGAAAATCTGCCATTGGGGTTGAGCCTCGCGCTGACTTGGATTTACAGCGGTCGAACAGTTTAGAAATCTGTGGCACTTTGTGAGGGTGGTATATGACAAAGAAGAAGATGGCTTGTCAATATGTAATGAACATACTTGTCCAAAAATGACGGCAGGACGGTAATCTAGAAAGCCCAGAAACCGAAATCTTGTGGTCCACTAGCTAACAAAGTCCAGTAATCACTCCTACACATGGCTTAATAACCAGTATAAACCCACAGAGCTTCCAGCACACAGCTACATGGCTCTTGTTCAGCGCTGGATCAGTGGACGTATAGACAACACCGGCATCTTCCCCACCGACCCCAACTCCGTCTCCTTCGCCCTCAAATTCGACAGCACCGCCATGTCCCGCATACCCCCCGAAAAATGGATCGGCGAACGCAGTGGATTCCCCCGCGACTTTGAAAACACATGCAAGACAACCTTTTCGCAAATGTTCCGCGTATACGCCCACCTGTACTGGGCGCACTTTGTTGACCCATTTTACCATTTGAATCTGGAAAAGCAGTTGAATTCGTGCTTTGCGCATTTCCTGTTGGTGGCGTTGGATTTGGGGATGTTGAGGCCGAGGGAGTTGGAGCCGATGCAGTTGTTGATTGACTTGTGGGCTGCGAATGGGACGTTTCCGCCGGGGTCGACGGCGTTTGATATGGCGGATGTGAGGAGGGGGAACTATATATTAACGTTCGGCCATGAGATTTGTGCGGCGGACTAGCGAGGTCGAGGGACATAAAAGTATATGTACATTGCAGGTGAGGATAACAGAATTCTGGTAGGATGAAAGTAGATTAAGTAATGCAGATATGGAAACTGTCTGGACATAATAGATTTTAATTGTCGAGTTCAGATAGTATAGGTGGACCAAAGTTCATTAAGTGCAATGCTTGGTCATTTGCTATCTACCAATGCTATATACTTGCAAAATACGTCTAGACTTGCACAGGCCATAGTCAAATGTGAGAGAGTGGGCAATATCTCAACACCTTGAAGATCTTTGCTGGTGATTTGTTCACAGGTTCAGGTAGACGTTTACTGATAGGGTTATACACTTTATGACCATACGAGGTCCCTCCTGAAGCTATTTACCTGCCGATATGACCATGACTGGGACCTATCAAAAGAAGTCCATTTGAAATCTTGAACCTTCATATCCCAATCGAGCCAATTCTATGTATATATATGCATTGAGAGTCGTCGTCAGCAGCTCTCTCGTGACAGCCTCAAAGTTCCTATTTCTTTCTTGGCATTACAAAGCTCACGCCGTTCCTTGGTTGACTGTCGACACTTTACACTCTACTTGCACTTTACACACCCCTGACTCCGACTGTAGGCGTCTCTTTCCCCACCCCTCCCCTCTCTCTTCTATAGAGAATCTCACTTCCCTTGCCATTTTAGAAACGCATACCCTCCCCGTGAAGAAAAGAGAAAATCCCGCGGCTCCATCAGAAATCTACATATGTATGTACATATGTACATATTTACGCCCTTGTGGCCAAAGCCCAAATAAATGTTTAAAAGGATACATTATAAACGGAGATGCGCCTTCCGTAGAAGCAAGATTTTATGTAAAATACCCATGGAAATGAAAGAGCGACGGGGTCTGTCCGGCGCTGGGTACGACGTTGTAGTTGGGCACTTGCCTTTTTGGGAAATTGGCGGGAGAGGGAAAAGAAGGGGTAGGGAGGTCGGGATTGGAGCGGGATGGAAGAGGCAAGAATTTGAAGAAGGAAGTATATGTGATGGAGGTCTTGGATGTGCACATCTGCTTGAAGATTCACATTTACAAAAAAAAAAAAACACTCATTGTATTATAAGTAAGATTTAAACCAAATTGTATATGCAGTTAGCCACCAAGAATTTGACATGTTTCCCACATATTTAAATACCCACCAGTGGAGAAAACATCTCCGTCTAAACGCTTGACAAGCCGATTTTCCCATCCATCTTCATCTAGATACTCTCACACTCTCGCACTGACCCCCAAAAGAACGCGTAAGTCACAAGCTTAGACCGACAGCGCCTCCAGCGTCTGCCTGACAAGCGCGAAGCGCGAACCAAGGGTTGTCGTTCTCATCGGAGGGGAGGCCCCAGAGTCCAGATCTACAGTGTCTTACGCAGAATGAGATATACATTTGTATTTTATATATATATGTGTCGACTGAATACTACTTCGGAATGGCGGAAACACTGTTTGTTCGTGGGGGTGAGGTCCCCTGGAAATCCGAGGAACCATTGAACTGTTGTTGTCGTTGTCATTACTATTGCAGTTATACCTGTTCTACATGTTCGGGGCGAACGAGATAAGCGGAGATGACTGTGTTGTTATTGGTTGGTTGTAGGAGGAGGAATAGAGAGAAGGACGGAGGGTTGTTCTTTGTTCCTGTGTAATGGAAGAATAGAATGCTTTTTTCTTTTTCGGGCCTGTGTTTGTATTTGCCGTTCGGCAAGAGAGCTGAGGCAACTATATACAAGTTCATGATGACAATGAGCGGGATAAGCGCGAATGGTTTTGCCGCGAATGGTTTTGCAAGTGACAGTTGTTAGACAACGACTTTGATTGCAAATGGCGAACTCAGTTACACATTTCCGTGATTCTTCAAAAATCAACATGTACACAAAAGATTCATGGCCTTCAAGAATCACTGTTTCAACAACAGTGATACTCCCCCCCCCCCCCCCCCCCAGTTAATCAAACCTCTGGCTGCCAATCTCCCATAACTTATATACCAACACCCCTAACACCAGCACCAGCACACATACACATACCCCGTCCTCCGTTCCCGGCCTTCTCGTTTACCCCTCGGACAACTCGTCCGCCATCCATCCACCTCTTGGCACATTCACCCACCACTCCTCACTAAGATCCAAGAACCTTTGTGCTTAGCAGAGTTTGTTTGTTTTCTTGCTTGATGGCCTGTATCCAACGAACGTCACTTACATTTTCAAGCCCTCATTCGGGTCCGGAGCCCATTGACTCTTTTCATGCCAAGAGGGCTACACACAAATCATCTCTGTATTCCCCTTGTCAAAGAACAAAGGAACAAACAAAAAACAAAAGATTAATAATGAAAAAGTAGTGGGCACTTATTGGCTGGGGGAGAACGGAAACAAGGAATCATTCTGCATTCTGCATTGGCACAAAAGGTTGTCGTCGATGACCAGGGGCGGATGGCGTGCTATATAAGAGTAAACGGTAAACGGGTATAAGCTATCCACAAACAACACTCCCCATTCTTGCAAACTGACCAATGAAAACTCATACAAATCTCGCTCTTTCTTTCCATTCACACTCTCTCACCCCCTTTTCCAACTACCGAGCACATGCACTCGCCAAGCCCTTTTGATCCCACCCTCAGCTATATCCATGAATCGCTACTTTTCTCTCCTGGCAAAATCTCCAATATGTAACAGTGAACTGCACCTTAACAATATCTGTGCTGTCTCATGTTAGTCCCAGACAGGAAGGAGAGTGTAGACAAATAATATATTACGATGAAAGTGCGCATGTTCCGGGTGCATACTCTTTTGGGGGAGGTGATGACGACGACTTCTGGCGGGAGGGGGCCGTGAGATCCGGAGGGGGCGAGGAAGAGGGGAGACTTAGTCGTAGACTAGAGTGACCATGCTCAGACTCACCGTCTATGATTATGCCCAAAAACGTATAAAGTCTCGACAACTTCTCATCTAACAACCACCATCACATTTCCCATCATCAACACACTCAACTCACTCACTCACTCTTCCAGCCATTCTAATTCCCCAATAATCTACTCACCATGGTCCTCCTTCGCACCGTTGCTGCCGCCGTGGCCCTCACCGTCTCTGTCTCCGCCCACTCCATATCTGCCGAGCAGGAAATCGCCATCCGCGACACCCTCCTCCGCCCCCACAAGCGCGCCCTCAACGCCTGCTCCTCCAGCACCTCCGCTCGCTCGCTCGCCTCCCGTGCCGTGAACCGCCGGGCCACGCGCGCCAACGAGATCCGCTCTCGTCTCGGCTTTGACAATGGTAAGTCATAGAGAAAATCATCTCCCCCCTTCACCGGGTCCATGATGATGAAAAGAAAAGAAAAGCACACTAACACCTCACCCCCAGAGCACATCACCAAGCAACGCCGCGACACCGCCAGCCTCGAAAAATGGGCCGCCATCTCCCACAACTCTTCCGCCTCCTTCACTCTCAACACCCCCGCTGCCGAAATCTTCGCCTCCAACACCACCCCCGTCCTTGTCCCCCAAAGCGTCATCGGCCCCTACTGGGTCTCGGGCGAGCTCGTGCGCTCCAAGATGTCCGACGAGTTGCTCCCCGGCGTCCCCCTCTACCTCGACGTCCAGTTTATCGACGTCGAAACCTGCCAGGGCGTGCCGAACCTGATGATTGACTCGTGGCACTGCAATGCCACCGGCATCTACTCAGGCGTGGCCGCCGAGGGCCAGGGCGGGCTCAACTCGACTTTTGGCCGCGCCGTGCAGATTACCGATGATGACGGCGTCGTCGAGTTCGAGTCGATTGTCCCCGGCCACTACACCGGACGTGCTCACCACATCCACGTCCTGGCCACCACCGACGCCCAAACGTACCCTAACGGCACCTGGTACGGCGGCATCAACCGGCATGTCGGCCAGCTGTACTTTGACCAGGACCTGATGACCGAGGTTGAGAAGACGTCTCCTTATAACACCAACACCCAGGAGCTCACCACGGTCCTCGAGGACATGCTTGCGCCCGCGTCGGCCACCGAGTTGTACGACCCCTTCCTGAACTATGTTCAGCTGGGCCCCAATGTCGAGGATGGCTTCCTCTTCTGGATTGCCATTGGCATCAACACTACCGCCAATCACACCGACCTTGTTGCCGATGCTGCTCACTACCTTGAGGGTGGTGGTGTTGCCATTGAGAATCCTAAGAGTGTTCCGTATGGTCCTTTCGGCGCTGGTTCGGCGGCCAGCACTACTGCCCCTACTACTCTGGTCACTGCCACTGCCACTCCTACTGCCTAGGCGGTTTGAGGATAGAGCCCGGTTGCAGCTGATGCCTAAGATAACAAGGTTACACAGAGTACTTTTCCCTAAGAAATGCGATGTTAATGTCCGGTTTAGAACTTATCGTTGATAATATAATATGTTATATATACATTTTACCTGTTTTGAGTTTTGTCTGCTTGTCAGATTTTCACAAACCAACCGACAGACTATACCAGATCTTGACAAATGATATTAGTATCAAGTAAACATGCAGATATACTCAGAAAATAATAATACTTGTCAAGAAATCACGCCATAGTATTAAGATACCCCTTCGAATTTATACTCCATAAACCCATCTCATCCTTACTCATCCTTAGCACCACCTCTCCCCGCTCTCTCCAACTCCTTAACCTTCTTAGGATCCGCAGTCGCCGGGTTCGGCTGCAGGAAGCTAGCCGCCTGCTTGAATGGTCTCTTCAGGTCACCAGCGGCAGGCTTACCAAACAGGTGAATCTTGACCAGGTTGGACTCGAGGGCCGTCTTGACAGGGAGAATCGACTGGATGAGTAGCGGGTTGGTGTACTTCATGTAGAAGTGGAGGAAGCCCATAATGGCAACGGCGGTGACCTGGCCACGCATGAGGGTGCGGAGCTGGCTGAGGTCGTACTCGTGGATGGTGGTGATGACAACTTTGGGCTCCTCGGTGGAGCCAACGGGAGCAGGCTCGACGTACTTGAGGGTGGTGAGGTCTAGTGGGCGTTAGCATGCAACAAACATATATAGCCGGATAACGGAGAAAACCGGAATCGGAATCAGGACCGGTCTAGAGTGGAGTAGAAATAACATACCCTTCTTGGCGTTAATCTTGGACTGAATAAACAAATAGATACTCAGGATAATCAAGTTCGAAACAACATAGAGCCCACGGACACCGTTGAGAACATTGGGGTTATCAAACGGGACACGCTTGGACACCTGCATCATGACAAGCATGATGACGAGGTTGGTGCTACGGAGCAGACGAGTTAGTTGTCGGTTGTCGGCACGGCATATTGAGGGGCCGGAGACGATGATGAGGGTTTCGGGATTCGAGATGGAGTAGTAGTGATGGTGGTTGTGATTCCGGCTAGTCGGTCGTCGTTTCGTTTACATCGTCTGTATCGCATCCACAACTTGAAGTCCATCCGAATCAAGTCCTCTCGATACACAAAACTCCGTCGTCTCCCATTTGAAATCCCCATCAAATCAACAGCAAATCCAGGGAAACTCACACAGCAGGAGGAAGACCAGCCATTTTGAACAATTATCCAATAATCGTGACGTTGAACCAAATAACAACTGCAAAGCAGAAGATACCGAAAAAGATGTGAAAAAAGAGTTCAATGAGAAGCGAAAGAAAAATAACGTCGAAATTCCCAAAATGCCAAATTTCCGCTGCACGTGCTTAAATAATTTATATTGAAACCCACCCGTGTCAGCGCTAACTTGTCATTTTCCCAGCCTTGTTGCTCGCCCCGGGTGATCCGCCGCCTGTCCACTGTAGCCAACTGTAAATGTCCCCACCTACCCTCTATAACTTCGCTATAATTTTCACCAAATTACAAGCGATGAAATGGGAATTCCATTGTACCAGAAGCTTCTATTGGCTCGTGAACACTATTTAAAAGTCTAATTGGATGCTTGCGTCGTTCTTTCTGCTGGCTTTTTCGCTCTTGCAATCTGGCTTGATTGGTCTCCAGGGTTAAAGAGTGCAGAGTTTTGGGAATTAAGAAATTCCCCATGGATAGGGTTTGTAAACCCTATTTATGACTTAGACGGGGGATTATGATGTTGCCATGTCAAGTAGAATAGACTTGCATCTGAAAAAAAGAAATTTGTGACGATCTGTGAAACAATTAATGCTGGAAAATGTGGGCTGTATTGTATCATAGTCAGCAGATCTAACCTGAATAGCCTGAAAGAACATTCCTACTACAGACCGGGACGGCATGAAGTGGTGTTCCTACGGCCGGATACCGACATTGTAGAACACATCTACGGATCCCATGATAGAATGAGCCAATAGGATGTCAGAAGACGTTTTGCGATTGTAGCACAGCAGTATTTCTATAACATACTTTTAAAATCATGAATCTGCTCTTTTCATATCTCTCAATACTTTCCCTCTCTCCGTTTCTCTTCCCTATTTACCTAGCATCACCACCACCACCACCACCATCACCACCACCATCACCATGAGCTACATCTACGACTACTCTTCCTCCTCCTCCATCTTCGACTACACCCACACATACCCGCACCTCCATTACCCCCTCGCCACTCCCCCCACCTAC
>JARQWA010000150.1:0-20002 GCA_030294605.1 Ambrosiella beaveri
TTGTTGTTGTTGTTGTTGTTGTTGTTGTTGTTGTTGTTGTTGTTGTTGTTGTTGACGGTTTTGGGTTTTGGCTTGGAGTGACTCGTTATGATTTAAAGTGGAGTCGCTTGTCCATTCAGCATCATCCGAAGTATTGTTTGCTTGAACTGATCTTGTCGCGACGTTCTGAGTGGTGGAAGAGGTTGAAGAGGGAGATGGAAGAAAAAAGGAGTCAGAGTTTTCTACTTGCTGCTGTTGCTGTTGTTGTTGCTGAGGTGAAGGATCGCTCTTCGTATCCACCACACAAGTCGCATCCACAGACGGAGAAGTGATGGGCACCGGCGCAATATCCGGGACAGCTACCGCAAGCGGAGAATTGTTTGTCATCGAGGGATGAGACTGTGCCTTGACTGGCACTGGAATGTCAGAGCCGAGAACTAGATCTTGGCTGCTCGCAGCTCCAGGATGTAGCTTATAATTGCCCTTTTCTCGATTGGATGCGCCCTTGAAAATCTCCACACTCTGATCGGAATGCTGTTGAAGCAACCGCACAAGCTATTACAGAAAAAAAAAGTCAGATTTATTTCTGTTTCTATATGAAAAATAAAATTTGGACTTTCAGAGCTTTGAAGAAAGGGATGTGGGGATCCCCACAAGAAAAAAAAAATGAACAACCAAGACCTGGGATTCTGTTGTGTGGGGAAAGGGAAAGCCTTGTTAATATGGCAGTCAACATACCTTTGGTGACAGCACCAACTTATCAAGATTACTCGGAAACGGAACGACAGGTTCACCTGTCGCGATCTCTTTGAAGATCCGGGCCAAGACAGGTCCGCTCAATCGTTTGTGCTCACAGCCCCATACGTGCCACCAAAAGTTCTCGAGGCGGCGACTCGTGGGATCGCGAACCTTTTTGTAGGTAATGGTGTAAGCTGCAAAGTAAGGAGAAAGGGGTTAGTCAACAAGACTGTAGTGACAGATTGCAAAAGAGGCCAGCCCAGCTAGCCAGCCAGATTGAACTACGGAGACATGATATTGAACATGTGGAAACACGACGAGAGCCCACCTATTTTACCTGGTTGGCTTTCTGCCAACCCCGGCTCACGACCTTGCTCCCCCCCCCCCTCCAGAGGTAAAAGAAAGTATAGCAATTGCTGATGACCAGGATGATGTGAAGCCATGGGGATACCGAAGACGACGATCTTGTCCATCGGGGGCCGGTAGAAACCTCAGCCCTGATCATCGTGGTCTCTGGACGACGACTAGAAATAATTGTCACGACATTCTTTGGCTTCGACTGGCGTTATGATACAGGCATATCCAGAACCCAAGAAGCAGGTGGGGGAAACCAGGGATTCGAGATGTTTGGTTATTATTGCTGGGCATGTATAATGATTTGAAGCTGTAGTTGATATCGTCGGGGAACAATAATGATGCGAGTCAAAGTGCTTGCAAAGTCATATGTCGATCTCTTGGCCATACTTTCTCCGGTTTTTTTTTTTTTTTTTTTTTTTTTTGGCAAACTAGGCAAAATCAATGCAGGAAAAAAAAAAAAAAAAAGACTTACCATTCCAGAATGCGCGTATCTTGTCATCGGGTATAATATCAAACTTTGCTATCTCATCGTAAACCTCGGGTCGGTTGACTATCAAGCCGGGAGGTAACAAGTGGGAGCTATCCATTGCGAACCAGACCGAGGTTCTCTGGGACAAAATTTAGAAAAATCCAAAGCTTGCGTCGGGGCTTGGAAGAAACAAAAATTGAAAGCCCCGGGGTGTGTGGCCCCGGGCCAGGCAAGAGATTCAATAGGTGGGATTTTGTAGATATGGCGTTGCCTGTTTGTTTCACGCCGGTCGGTGAGACGAACAGTTGGACAAAGACGAATTATTTAATACCTGCGTGAGTGTTTGCTGTGGATATCTGCAGGTTTTGTTTGGTCCGAGTCTTTGGCGAGCGGTTGTCGAACGTTTGGAAAATTCGATGAAGCAGGTATATGGGTGGTTTATTGCGCAGATTATTGATCAGGGTATAATGGCCAGCAATTTGGTGAATAAGTGGCCAGGCGAGTTAGATGGATAGCTTAGCGAGTCAGGTTTTTTGTGGTTTTGTCAAAGCAGCACAATATGAAAATTCAATGGGCAAGAAGAAAAATGCGCTTGTGCAGCAGTGGATGCGCAACAGAGTTGACCAGTCTCTTGTCTGGCGCTGTTGAACTGATCAATGTCAGATTAAAGTGCGGTGCGATGCGGTGCAGGTAGGCGAGTTGGATCAATATCAGTAAAAGTTTGGATTGAAGGAGGTTGTCGAAGCCAAGGATGACCAGATGGCAATCATTTCGAGCCTGGAAGAGACAAAAGAACGCAATTGTGAAAGGAGGAGTATGAGTGTGTATGTAGTTGTGATCCGGAAGATGGAGGAAGAGTGAGATGTCGTCAGAATGTGATATTCCAGTCAAAAGATTGAGGTACGGTTGCAGACGAACGGGGTTCACCAACCAGAGGTGTATAGCTCTCTCTTGCTCTTTGGTTGCGGAATCGATTAAAGGTTCTAGATCTTGTTTGGGAGAAGCTTAGCTTGCAACGTCCTTTCTTTTTCTTTTTTTCTTTGCTGTGTTTCCCAAAAGTAGGAACCGGAAGAGGCGAAAATCTAGAAAGGCTTTTGGATGTTGGAGGGATTGAAGATGGAGGTTGGTTAGGTCTGTTAGACGGACTTGGTGGCGTATATAGCTATACAGCTTGGTTGTGGTTGGTCGGATAAAAAATATATAATAAAAAAAAAGAGCAACACTAAAAGGATGGAATAAAGCGAATGCTTTTTTGCCCCAAAACTAACCCGATTGTGTTTGGTTTGGGGTAACTCGACGACTTCTTGACAATGGCAAATCCCGGCAATGAGATTTACAAGACCATTGACAATTCACGATGAATGAGGGGCGTGGAGACAAAGAATGAAGGGAATATCGAGAAGAGAAGAATAGAGAAGGACACATATGAGGCATGAGCTAGAGAAAAGTTTTTTCTTTTTCTTCTTGTAGAGGAAAGAAGTCATTGACATTCATATTTGCAAGAGGCAAGGATGACATTTGTGGTTAGAGGAGTCGAAAAAAGTGAAAGAGCCAAAAAAAAAATCCTAAATGGGACTCAAATCACCACATTGGGTATTTCATGCATATTTCCTTTTTTTTTCTTGCTTTTTGCATTTCATGATTACTTATAATTACACTGATTTTATTATGATTGTTGGCTCGGTGATGTTCGGTTTTGTGACGGCAGCCGGTAGGTCTAGAAGCCACCCATTGATTTCATGGTTCTTTGACAGAATATAACAAGTATCCAGACCTTATTCAAGTCTATTGGAAGTCTCTCATGGACCATTGACATTTCTCTCACATCAGCCATCAATGAAGAGCCAGTCACAAAATCAAAATTTGGTGATACCAGAAACAAATATTCACCCTTTTCGACCATACCATTGACAACATGCACACCAAAGAAGGAATCGGAAAGGCACACCAGGTTTCAATCCTCACAGCAAGAAAGCCAACGATGAATAAAAAAAAAATTTTCCGCCTTGTTTCTTTTTTTTTTTTTTTTATCCTTTTCGACAATCCTTCTGCTCCGCGTAAATGCCAACGCTGCTTGGGTTTGAGTTGAGAGAAAAAAAAAATTTAAAAAAATCTTGCCTTGCTGTAGGCCAATAATAACACGCACAGAATGACAAGCCCCATGAAAAAGCCCGGGAGTTGATCATCCTAGCCTTCGGTACGCTACAAGCGAACTGAGTGACAGAAGGAGCCATGTCTATGGGGAGAGGGAAGAGGGGAGGTTGGGGGGGAGGGAGGAAGGGAGGGAGGAGGAGAAAAAAAAGAGGTACAGAGTGTTAGTGTGTCATTGGAAGGGTGTTTATTGGTGTTGAGGTGATATTAACGGTAACGAGGGCAGCACTCACGGCGGGCTTGGGGTGTGGTTACATGGTCTTGGAAATGCGTCATGTGGAATTTGTTGGTGAGAGGGTGGAAGATGTATGGAAGATGGGATGCTTCTTTGGTGTTGTGTTGTGTGAAGGTTTCCCCATTTCGCCCTATGTTGTCTCCATATTTCGCGGGGGAGGAAGAAATCTCATCATCACTCTCGACCCGCCTGTTCTTTCTTTTGCCCCTCCCTATACAGCCAATTTATATAATTTATATCGCCACCGCTTTCAACCCCCTCCCCCCCCTCCTGATATCAGGTATATATGTATATTCGGTCCCGATTATAAAACAAAGTTTTCAACTGAAGGAAACCCTCGTCTGGCAAACCGTCAAAGTCGGTGAGCCCTCACATGTCTCACGCTCCAACCGACTAAAAGAAAAGGCCTCTCTCTCCCTCTTCTTTGCATCATCACCGAACAGACAACTTTGACGTATGTAAATATTTACAAAATCACTCGGTTCGGGCTTATCGGGCAGACAGACCCTCGGGGAGATCCAGTTGTGTGCAGGCAGGACTGTTGCTTGTACACATTTGTGGTCCGGGAATGTGATGAAGAGTCATCCGGGAGGGTGTGGCCGGAGTGCAGCCTCGACTCACCATGTAGCCTCAACTTTTCTTTTTGAAAAAAATAAAAATCTATCTAAATTTCATATAGATATATGCATCAAAGCGATAGGACATTTGTTCAATTCTGTGATGATGTCCCAATATTGTCGAAAAACAAAAAGGAATAACAGAATAACATAGCTCGTAATCAACACAAAAAAAAAGTGCAACGGTTGGAAAGGCGGTGAACAATGCATGTTGACGAAATGGGTGTTTGCTGCCAACAACACAACACAGAAGGGATACGGACTTTTTGTTTTTTTCATCACCAGCGGCCGGGAATAAATTGTATATATATCTGCCCACGAACATCTTTTATTTTCTGTCCAGTCCAACCGATGTGATTTTCGATTATGGTCATTTTTTGTCATTAAAGCTTGGTTTCTCAATTGGTACCGTTGCCGCGTAGGGGGGAAAGGAAGCTAGGCGAGGTTCTCCGGATACTTGGGATGCGGCCTGATATCTGGGGGATGTCGGCCATTGTCGCCTGAAATCCACATAGGACACACAATCTATTTACTGAAATCTCAAATCTCACCAGCCAGCCCAGCCCGGCCCAGCCCAAGACAAGCACAATACAATGAAATACACATTTCTACCAAATGAGGGTCCCCCCAAGACAAAGAGACTAAAGTGACTGGTCTCTTTTCGAAACCCTAACTTAGCCCAGTCCAAGCGCATTTGGTTTTGCTATATTTGAGCATGTACTGATATAAGTGATGGATGGAATCAAAGGGAGGCTGATCAACGTGTTTCTGTTTTTTTTTTTTTTTTTTTTTTTTTTTTCAAATCACAAGATATAGCCATGACGATACCACCAGCCCAGCTGAAAACCCTTACATCACTGTGGCTTTGCCCTCTCATTTCAGATTTTCTTTTATCTCGTGCAAATCAAATATATAATATGACGGACAGCCGTGATAGTGATGGTGATGGTGATGGTGATGGTTTCAAGTGGTTTCCAAGATACCGAGAAATAGGTGGCTGGTGATTGGTAGTTTTGTGGGGAAGAGGGAGGACAGTAGGAAATATGAGGAATGACTTCAAAAAAGTAAAGGTCCTTTACAGAGGGTGATCAAGATGTATCTGTGATTGCAACGGTGATTCGACCTGGGTGTTGTCAGTCCATGTTGGGTCTTTTCACGATGCTGCAAGTTATTTATTTAAAAAGTGTACAATGCCTTTTTTTTTTTTCAGCTCTCGCTCCCCCCTACAAAAGAAAAAAAAAAATCATGATTTAACCCTATTCGGCTACCGTATAAGTCACCACTCATAACACCGATAATAGTGCCAACTGAGCTCACTATTCTCCAACTTTTTCATTCTTCTTCCCTGTGGCGCTTTCCTCAGCCCGAATGAATTTCTCCCTACTTATATAATCACTGTACATCTCCAACACTAAATGTTTGACAATTAGTCTTGTTAAATATATTCTTCTCCAGAAATTCAAAAACATAATCTCACCAACAAGCCAAAAAAAAACACCCTTTCGGCCGTTACTTGAAGGTCATAGGTCATTTCACTTTAATAATTTCATCACTTTATTACATCATTCCCTCCCTTTTCCTCAAATTGAGTTGACACAAAGTAATAAAGCACCGACTGAAAGCAAGTCAGCCCATTATTCAAATTCAAATTAAAAAGTAGAAAAAAAAGGAATCAGTAAAACCCATGCCATGCCATGTCCTTCATCTCCAACTTCCAACATCAAATTTCAGCTTCAACATTGAAATCACCCTGACTAAGCAAAAATACCAAATCCAGAACCATCTATGCAGCCATCTTCGCACAATCCGCGCTGAATCACCCCCCGAACCAACTGGCCGCCATCCTCGGGACGCAACCCACCTCTTGAATTCTTTTTTCGTCTCCATCAATCACCATCTCCAAAAAACAAAACAGCTTATACTAAGCAATCCAATCCCAATGTTGTACTCTTTTTTTTTTTTTTTTCTCCTTCTCTTCCTCCTGATCTCCCGCCCCTCCGGTGTGTTATTGTGTAAACCGAGGGGAACGTCCGTGCCCCCAAATCTCCAGGTCTCCAAACCTTCGAACTTTAAAACTTACCCCAGGATCCAGGGTTTCATTTCCACTTTAAATCAGGGTTTCCTCCATGTATATGCAATTGTTAGGGTTAGTTTTATATTGGAGATTCCCCCCCCTCCCCCCAAGAATATTCATTTATATCAATATACGCGATATCTGAGATACCTATGTAATGCGCAGAATAATGTAAAAGTTTTTTCATGCAACGTAACCAAGTATAACCATCCACAAAATGGCAAACACGCCGTCATGCCGTTATGCCGCCGTGCCTCGTGTAACCACTTTGTTCCTCGAAAGAAAAGAAGCAAAAACCAACGTTCCATTACTCCATTACTCGTTACACAACCGTATCTGTCACCACCCAATATCCATCCTTCCCGGCGTTGTAGTATACACGCACACGCACACACACACACAAAATTCAAGCAAGTCCTTTGATTCTTTCATCATATCCCCAGAGAACAGAGCTTGTTCCCTCAAACCACCGAGTACCCCCCCCCCCCCCCTCCCCCTATCTACTTTCAACTTCTCCCCTGTAACAAGCTGCACCGCATCCGACAAGAAAATCACCGGGCTATCTATATCGTACAGGGTTCCCATGCGGTGCAGCGGCGTGCCGCTGACCCACGATTCACGTAGTTCGGGGTTTTCCTTGAGAATTTTGTCGGTACTGGATTTCGGCGGACACTGGTTAGTATATATACGCAAAAGAGTATGACTTGGAGTCAAAGAGAGCAGAAAAACGTACAAAGCGGTCTTCATGTAGCCTGGGGATACACAATTGATGCGGATGTTGTCTTCGGCCCACTCGACGGCCAGGCTGGCGGCCATGTGTCTGACCGCCGTTTTGGACGCATTATACGGACTGCCCCTCAACACCATTAGCAGCAACAATAACAAACAACCACCCCACCCCACCGAACAGAACCAACTACTTATGTCTGCCGCTGCAGCACATTGACAATCCCCCCACTGATACTCCCGAAAAAAAATCACCACCCCATGCACCGCTGTCGCCACCGCCCACATTAACATCCCACAACCACCATGCCTTGCTCCCCGCATACTCCTCCGCCCTCAAATTCTCTACTACGGTGGCACACACGTCATGACCCCGTAAATCTACCCGCCATGCTGCTCGACAGTCTCGGTCACAGCCTCGCGGACCTTGTCCTCGTTGGAAACGTCGACGGCGTGCGCGGCGACGATGGAGGCCTGCAGGGCGGGCGAGGTCGTGCATGTTGGTGTCGAGGAGGGCGAGGGTTTGGGAGATGTGGGCGCTGAGGCCGGAGGCGGCGCCGGTGATGTCGAGGAGGGGAGGAAGGTTGGGGCAGGGTTGGATGAGTGGGTGTGGGTAAATATGGCGAGAGAATGGTGACTTTTTCAGGAAAAGAAGATTAGTGTGTGTGTGTGTGTGTGTGTGTGAAGAAGAGACACTGACAAGAAAGAAAAAGAGAAAAAAAAAAAAGTAACCGTGACCACCACCACACATCTCTATATACCTTTCTCCCCCGTGACCTCTTTCCACCTTCCCGTCTCCTCATCACCCTCCCTCCTTCCCTATTCCTTATTTCAACAGGCATCTCCGCTTCCACCATCACATACACACAGACACATAACCAAGCAAATACGCATCCACCCAGCCAGCCACCCCTCAGTTAAAAACCTACCTACACCTGCAATCCATTTTGTCGCTGCTCGCACGGTATTCCGCCGCCCGGAACTCGTATCCTTGCCGTGTCCCGTGTCCCGTGTCCCGTGTCTCGTGTCTCGTGTCTCGTGTCCCCGTCTCCGTGACTCGCCCACAAAAAGACTTTGACTCTGAAAACAAATATACAAAATATAAAACACCATCCGGCCTACATCGGTCGAATCCGCCAACATGCACCCAGCACACTCCCAAATGACCCCCAAAACATGTTGCATGTGAAAAGTAAATTCGGCATCTGCCTAAACTTATATTCACCTGTAGACATGTGTGCACACGTGTATATCAATAATATAAAAAACCCAGACAATCGCCTGCCCAAACTTCAAAAACCCCACTCGATCGCTATAAAAATGAATGTTGTATCGCCCAGAAAAGAAAAGAACCCAAAAGAACAAAAGGAAAATCATAATGACGACGACAAATGATGTAAGAAACCTCCAAACCCCAAGACAATGTCCAACCAATACATCCAAGCGCCTCCTCCTCACCGGCCAAACATCTTTTTCCACTTCCCACGCTTCTCTTCCTTGACAACACCACCCTCCGCCGCCGTCAACAGAGCTTCACGTGTAAACGAAGGCAACTCGCCCGAGAAAAAGCCACTAGTACCGGCACCTGCGCGATTAACACTGTTAGTGCCCAGCGCCATGGTCTTGCCAGAACCATTCGGCCCCACCCCGTGAAGCGACGACACCCGCTCGAGCTCCTGCGTCTCCTCCCGACTTTCCGGCACCAGCGGCCACGACGCACTAATGGAAGAAACAGCCTGCGCACTCGTGGCAGCCTCCGGAGCAGAAGCAAAAATATCCTCGTCCCCGTCCCTGTCCCCGTCCTCATCCCTGTCCTCGTCCTTGTCGTCCTTGTCATCGCCATACTTCTCCTTGACCTGCTTCGTCAGCTGAAGCGAAGTCAAGTGAGCCCGGTTGCGCTCTAGCGGGGTATCCCTACGGGCCGCAGAGTTTATCACGGGAGCCCGCTGAATCTTACTCGACGTGTCCTTACGACGCCGGAGAGCACCCATAAGACCACTCTTAGTGTTCCTATCCTTTTTGAGATCCCGGAGCGAAGGCTTATGGGATATTGGAGAGCTGTTCTTGGCCGAAGCCGAAACCGAAGCCGAAACCGAAGCTGGGGCTGGGGCTGGGGCTGGGGCTGCAGATCCGGCCCCAGATGATGGCTTGGCCTGGACAGAAGTGGGCGTCAATGCTCTCACAACCGCTGGCGAAGGTGAACGCTGGGAGCCCGAGATCAGATGGCTGGCGGCTAGGTTGCGACGAGCAGCCTCGAGCGTGGCGGCGTCAATCTTGTGGTTCGACGTGAACTGCGCCGACATGGGACGAGAAGCAAAAGTCGAGGGCATCGCCGTCTGGGGACGCTGGGGAGCCGACACCGAGACATCCTCGTCACTAGATAAGTTGAAGCGCGACGCAGCATTACGAACCTCAGCCTCATCGTCATGATCCTCAAAGCGGCTCGATCCCCGATTGGAACTTAGACCGAACAACGATCCCTTCTTGATCCCGGCACTGGTGGCAGGCCGACTAGGCTCGCTACGAGGGGTCTTGCGAAGATCACCAGAGGACTCCGGCTTGGTAGCAGCAGAAGCAGAAGTAGAAGGCGGGGGAGAAGACGTCGAAGAGCTTCGACGAGGAGACAGCGATCTAAGACTAAATCTTCGCTTGCTCCTACTCTTCTCCTGGTCCATTGACACGGGCGGCGGCCCACGCAGGGTGCTGCGGTGGATGGAGGCGCCGGAGCCCTTTTCGAGTTTTACAGGCTCTTCAGGAGGAGGATGAAGGCTACGAAGCGTGCTATGCTTCAAGACGTTGTCCTTTTCCTGGTCTCCCTTGTCTGCAGACCCATACGACCGGCGGAAGCTGGAAACGGATCCCTGACTAGGGACATCCGAGGCGGCATCCATGTCTGACAAGTTGGAGAAGTTGGCAGAGGGGAAGTCCTGGCTCCGAGAAGAAGGCGGAATTCCACTGTGACTGACGGGACGGTTCCGCTTCTGCAGAGTGTTGCGGCCCTTAGACCCACTGACACTCCGCACCTTGCCGCCAGGAGCGCCCCGCAGAGACTTGCGCATAGAGTATCCCGTATTGGGGCGCTCCCGCTCATGCTCACCGTCCTCCTCATAATACTCCTCGTCGGCCGTAGAGTTACCAGCTTCGTTGATGGGGTCACCCAGGCCATCATTTTGCTGAAGCTCTGTTTGATTAGGGACCTTGACCAACGGCACATGTCCATTGTCATCGGACTTGAGCAGATCTGGGGAGATTTGGAGGGGCCGGTGGCCAGTGATGACGACTTGGGCCTCGGTACCAGCCTGATGGACGTAGCCGAGCTCATCGGACATGCTCAGAGGGCTGGCAGGGGTCGTGGTCACGTGAGACTGAGATTCACGCTGGGATCTGTCGGCAGAACTCTTGGCGGGACTCTTGGCGGCCTCGTTTTCGGCCTCTGCTTGCAACTGCTGACGCTGCTTGGGCGTCATGTTCTTCCAGGCGGCACAGAGACGCTGCCAGTCGATGGAGTTGGAGTTGGACCCCCCCGACACAGACCGTTGGCGCAATGAAAAGGCCGTCTCTGAAGCAGCCTGAATGGGACCGGTAACCGGGACAGGGCCATGGAGATTGGAGTCCTGGACCTGGTGGGTGGGTCGAGCGAGGGCAGCGTTCAGCGAAAGAAAGCCATCACCGCTGTCAAGAGTCTCATGGGCATCTTCATAAACGCTATCTCCATCAGATGATGACTCGGTGTCGGGTTCCTGACGATGAGGCAGGTTATCGGCAAACGAGATGTGTCGGCCCGGAGAGCCCTCGTTCTCGTTCTCGTTCTTGTCGTCAACAGATGATGTCTGTTCTTTTTGGGGAGGAACCTGGGAGAAGGAGGAGGAGGAGGAGGAGGAGGAGGCCAAGGCCACAGAGGGCTGGCGGCTAGGAAACTTGCCGGGTATGCCAACGTTCCGGACAGAGCTGTCTCCTCTATCGCTGGACTCTTCGTGGACAATGTCCAAGCCCGGGGCCTCGGCGGCAGATTGGATATGCGGCGGGCAGTAGAGTCCCATGAACGAGACGAGCGGATAAGACGAGGAGGGAGAATTGTCGTCCCAATCCGGCGGGTCAGGGGCAACCAGAGGAACCTGCGCCGCCGCGGCAACATCCTCCATATGCACGGCCTTGGGCTGGTCCTCTTCATTGGGCGAAGGCGAGGTTGAGGGGTGGTTGTCGTCGTCGACAGAGTCGAGACCGGATCCAAAGACTTCACCGCTGTCATCACTAATCGGACTAGGAGTGTCTCGATATCCACCAGGGCCGTCGACCGATGACGTCACGATGATGGGAGCAATGGGCTCGGAAAAGTGGTGGTCAGGGTTCTGGACGACCTTGACATGCTGGGCGTTGACTTCCGAGAGGGCGTGATCTAGGGCATAGCGGGGGTCGGACTCGTGGTAGTGGTAGTCGGTGTGCAGCTCAGTGCCGCTTCTGATGGTGGGCAGCTGGCGGTGGTCGTAGGACAAGGCCAACGTCGCCGACGGGGTGCTGGAATTTCGGCGATAGTCCTCTGAATCAATGCCGGAGTCCTGGGAGATGTGGGGGGTATGGCCCTGCTTCCAGGCAAGGTTGGGGACCTGGGAAGCCGAGGGGGCCGAGGGAGCAGTTGCCTCATCTCCAGGGGCAGAGGCCGGGAAGGCAGATGCCACAGGAGAGTCAACCTCGGACCCGGACTCTAACGAGTCTTTGTTGTTGTTCTTCTTGTTCTTGGAACGGCCCAAGGTCGGCAACCAGCGCTTCTTTTTCTTCCTGGACGAGCTGCCACCGTCACTAGTGTAGGCGTCGTCTGGCTGCACAATTGTTTTTTGCTGATCAAAGCTGACCCTTTTGTAGATGCTGGCGGGGCTGCTGAGTTCATCCTCGGATGCGGCATTGACGGACCTGGGAGCGGTGCCGTTAGCGGAGACACCGGCCACAGTCGGCGACACAGCAGCAGCCTGAGCGCCTTTTAAGGCCGACTTGCGTGGGGCAGCCGAGCCCGTGGGGGGCATGTGGTGGCGGACAAGAGGAGGTGGCATGGTGGGGTCGGCGGCTGAAGGATCAAGGTCGCTGCTGTGAGATGTGAGACCATGTCTCTCAAAAGAGGCCGGGTCGAGGTTGGGATCCGAGTGGGAGGGGACAGAAGCGCCGAGAGCTGTGGACCGAGTATTGTTGTTATTACTGGTGTGGACAAAGCGAATCGAAGAGACGGACTGGCCGTTTAAGAAGACGGTCTGGTGTTCAGGTGGTGACGAGGACGAATTAGGAACTGGAGGCGGCGATCTAGTGGGCGCGGAAGTCCGGGGATCCTGGGCAATTGACTGCGATAAATAGTCTAGGGTGTTGTGCGAAGTGTGGTGGTCGTCAAGATCCAAGGCAAGATGATTAGCAGTAGCCGTAGAGTCAAGGTACGACGGACCTTGTCTTCCCCCGCCGCCTGCATTGGCAGCGGTGGTGGGCTGCACGAGGAATTCAGGCCCTGGTTGTGGCTGCTGGTGCTGGTGTTGATCGCCATCGTGGTGCAGGGCGTCGGCGGCCAATTGGGACCTCGGTACCAAGCAACGTGAGTGTAGGTCGGACACCACAACATTGCTGTTGGTGTCCCCGGGGGCGGAAAAGCGGTTCAGTCGCGGGTAGGAAAAGTTTATTGACGGGCTGGGACTCGTGGGGCGCGAGGCGTGGGACAGGGCCCGGGGGCGCACCGGGGCGGGATTCTGCATGGCGGAGGCAGGTTCGGGAGGGCCAGGGGAAAGAAACCGAGGGGTGCGAGGAGAAAAATCGCTATTGTAGCTGGCAGATCTCGAGCGGCGGCGGGTTTGCAGGAAGGAGACGGATTCGAGGCCCTGGGGCAGTCGCGAGACTGGCGGTGGCGGCAGTAGTGATGGGAATGGAGGAGCGGCAGTAGAGATGCTCGAAGATCTACTAGACGAGCTGCGCTGATGCTGATGCTGATGCTGATACTGGCGAGGCGCTGGTGCTGACGATATGGTTGTGGTGCGCAGGGTGCGCTCACTCAAAGAGATGACCGACAACGAGCGACGCGCCGACGAGCGACCCAGACCTACAGCACCAAAGTCGACAGACGACGAGGACCGGCTGCGGCGCAGTCCGCGGGTAAAGAGGCTTGAGATAGACGAGACTGACGGGCTCCGGCGCAGCGAATTGGAGTGGGTGGTGGGCTGGGCTTGGGCGACGTCGTTGGTGTGCTCCAAGGGATAGCGTCTCAGAGCGGCAGCGGCGGCGGCAACTGAGAGGCCTGGGTCGGGATTGGGTGTTGTTGTGGACGCAGCAGTGGCGGCGTGCGGCCGGAGTGTGGATGTGGATGGGGGAAAGAACGAAGAGTAAGAAGAAGAGCGGTGGTGGTTTCGAGAGTCGCTGGGTCGGAGGGTCTTGTTGGTCTTATACAATGATGATCGGCCTGTCATTTTTCTTTTTCTTTTTTTTTTTTTTTTGAGAGAGAGAGAGCGAGAGCGGTGGCCTGGGCTGGAAGAGGGCTGGCTGGATTGCAGGTGCAAATCTAGGTACCCGCTATGAATGCACCGTACGAGTATTATTGGTAGGGGGCTTTTTAGTGGTGGAAGATCTGGAGGAGGATACAGCGGCTTGTTAGTACTAAATATATCAAGGTGGCGGATGCACATGCGCCATGGTTCCTGAGTCAATGCAATCACATACATTTATCTTTGCCTCAAAAAATCTTTGCCTCAAAAAATAATAATAATAATAATAATATAGGGATTCCTGTTCGAGAAGCACCAATAATACAAGAATGTGAATGCCAATGGTGTGCTTGAATAGGGACGAACACCCCAGGCACACGATGCTTTTTCGAGGGTTGTGATAAATATTCAATTAATCAGTCAAGATGCCATACGGACGGACTGACTTGTTGTCTTTTCCTTTGCTTGGGCTGGGTTGTAGTGAAGCCAAGCCGGGCCGGGAAGACTGCGACGGTGGGTGAGTCGCTCTAGGGCAAAGCGAGCATGCGTGTCCCGTCATGCAGAGAGGCACGTCGTATACGGCCAACGGGACAGCGAGGACGGGATGAAGAGAAGAGAAGAGAAGAGAAGAGAATAAAGAGGTTATGGGAACGGATAGTGAATGTAGTGAGTGTAGTTTGTGAGATGGTGACGGTAACAGAAAGATGAAAAGATGAAGATTAGGGGGGGGGGGGGGGAAGACTAAAGAAGAAGAAGAAAAAAAAAAAGAAAAAGAAAAAGAAACAAATTGTATCCATTCCCAGCTGTCAGCTGTCCATCTATCTAAAACACACATTACAAAACCTGTCTTCTCCTGTCTTCTTTTGCCTCGATTTCGTCATACAAGTCCAAGTCCAAATCTACACCCGGTCACTAGCTACATAAAACCAACTCCCAATCTCGACCTCCAGCCCGTGTGTGATTCACCACACACCATCAAGCACTAACCTTTCCAAGCTCCAACCCGGCTGGCTAGCTTACACTAGACAAACCCTAACAACGTGGTGCAACCCTACATATAAGTGTAATTCTTCCGGAACCATCACTCTCACTTCTTCAATTTGGTAATCCCCTCCCTCCTTCCTCCCCTGCCATACCAGTGTCTCTCCCTTGCACCGTTTTCCCCACCCTCACTCGCAATCAGCCAAATCAGGCCCGTCACACTCAAAAATTGCCCTGGATCATCTAGATCATCATAACGACATGGCCCCACTTTTTACATCAGGCACTTTGAGACTGAAGACTCTTGTAGAGTTCACGATGCAATATCCAAAGTCATAGACCTCTCAAAACAAGTCAATTGAAACCAATATACGTGTGTGTAAATGTAGACGTAAATGTAAGGGATATCTCATTCATAACCCCTTCCCTCCCTACTCCACCCGGATTATCACCCGCCACCCCAGCGCCCCCGCCTCCCGAATCGCACAGCTTAAACACCCCCGCCGCCGCCGGCTAATCACCACATTCCACCCCTTTTGCGCGCAAATCCCCCGCGCCAGCACTTCCAGGTCGCTGCCAAACTGCCGCCCTCGACTTTCCGCGTGCATGCGCGGCCATTCGTGCCGCCGCTGCATCACTGGCGACGTCGGTGACCCAGGCACCTCCGCACTCGCCACCGGGATCGCTGTCGCCCCCTGGTTTGTGATACAGTCAATCACCAGCACCACCCGCGCCGCCGCCGACACTCCGGTTGCCGAAGACGCCGACGCCGGAGGAGGCATGTTCTGCACCCGCCGGTTCTGGCTTGTCGACGCCGCCAGCAGCAGATCCTCGAGCGTGTGATTGCGCGGCCGCCGCAGCAGGTCACCAATGTGTATAATCGTGTACGTAAAGAACCGGTGCAGCGGGTGGCCCGCAATCACCGCGGGGCTCATCACCTTGCCCGCAATGCCCGCGCCCGATACGTCAATCTGCTGGATCGTTGGCGACGACGGCGAGCGCAGGAACCGCACGTGCTGCGACGGCACGCACGGGTGTGCCGTAACAAACCCAATATCGTACTCGAGCGACACCCGCACCTCGCGCGTTATATCGTCGCCAATCGTCACGGCAAACCGCAGTGAGGCCGGCGGCACCGGTGACGTGGTCTGGTCGGTGGTCCGGGCCGACGTGACAGTCGATGACAGTCGCAAATGGTCCGTAGTGGTGGTAGTGGTGGTTGGTGGGCCGTGCAAGTCTGTAGTCTCTTGGGCCGCGTCCGCATCTGGGTCTGACTCCAATTCCGATTTCAATTCTGGCCCCGACTCTGGCTTGGTGCCCGGCTCCGCCGCCGTCGCCTCGCACGTCGTCCACTTCGTCAGGTTGGGCGCTTCGAACGAGTGCAGCACCACGGCCACCGACGGCGGCTGCACCAAGTAAATGTCCTCGGACGGAATGATAAAGTCGGCCGGCAACGTAGACTTGATGTCGCCGTCGCCGACCACGCTCGACTCGGCCTCAATGTCCTGCTTCTGCTGCCACAGGCGCGACTTCTTGCCCGTCTTCTCGAGGTCCTCGGGCACGCTGTGGCTGACAACGTCGACCCAGCCGACACTGTGGCCGACGGGCACCACATCGGTCGACACCCACGTCAGACATTGAGCGGCGCCGCGGCCGGCAGCGAGCACGCGGCCGACAACGTTGGAGGTGCTCCAGAAGCTCTTTCCCTTCCAGATGAAGCCGCCCGACAGGTTGGCGCGGTCGCCGAGGGCGCGCACGGCCTCCGGGTCGTTTTCAATCAGGGTGGCCATGAGCAGGTAACCGAGGCTCTCGCCGGGCAGGATGATGCCTGACATGTAGATTTTGGAAAGCCAGCCGGCCTCGTGCAGCGTGGCTGAGACGTGGCGGCGGCGCGACGGCGGCGGCTTGGGGACCAGCAGGCGGTCGACGGCGGTGGGGGCGGGCCGGGGTGGGACTTGCTCCTTTTTTGTTAGTCTGATAGTCTTTTTTTTGTTGGCAACCGTCTTGTCGAGGGGCGGGACGGCGGCCTCGGCAACCTTGGAGGCCACGGTGGGCGGCACGTCGTTGTCAGCGACCTTTTCGTCAACCACAAAACAATTTTCCATGATGCGGCGTTCGTAGGCGGCGATGTCGGGCCAGCGGAGGACGCGGGCAAAGTGCAACAGGCCGTAAACTTGGCGGTCGGCGAAGCGGCCCTTGAGGCGGTAGATGGGAGCCACTCCGGCGCTCTTGCTGTTGCGAGGGCTCCTGCGGCGGTGGTGAAGGGCCATCTTTTTGGTGAGGCCGGCAAGCCACCCGCCGAGACTGCGTTCGTGGGCGGGGGCACCGTTTGTTATGGAGAGGTGAAGTTCGGGGGCGGCAGCGGAAGCAGCAGAAGCAGCAGCTACAGTGGTAGCAGTAGTGGCGGCAGCAGCGGAGAGATGGTCGACGGCGGACAATGATATGTCGACGTTTTCGAGAAAGGCGCGGGCCAGCAACAGCGACCACTTGACTAGGGCAGTAGCCTCCTTTTCGAAGCGGCGCACCGAGGCAAGGGGGATAGCGCCGATGCCGAGCTCCTCGTCGGTGGTGATCATGTCGAGGCGCAGCAGGAGTTCGCACGAGAGCAGGATCTGGGCGAGCAGCCAGGTGCGTTCTTGGATGTGCAGGTTGGTCATGGTAGTATTAATATTGGCCGATGTCTGGGCCGTGCCACGGCTCGGACCTCCTCCGGTCAGAGCATCAGGGTTTTCCGGGCCGCTGTTGCCATCGTCATCGTCATCGTCGTCGTCATCATCATCATCATCTTCGACAACCTCGTCGTCGTGATCAAGCCCCCACAGCAACTGGCCAATCTGGAGGCGCCATTCGACCTTGGAAAAGTCGATCCAGGCATTCGGAGCGGCTAGGGTCTGGACGAGGGACCGGATCTGCGGCTCGAGCGAGCCCCGCTTCTCGTCAAAGTCGACGTACTTGAACGGGGGCTGCAGCATCTTGCCGTACAACTCGGCGTAGAGGGCGGCGGTGTCTGGGACGTGGGAGTCGGCCTTGTTGGCGGCGGGCCAGCGGTTGGGCCCCCAGATGGCGGCGTCGCGGTAGCGCTGGCAGCAGGTGGCGAGACGGTCGAGGATGGCGCGCTCGTCGAGAGGCCGGAGGCCGTCGCGGGCAGTCAGCAGGCGCTTGCGGGCGGCGTGAACCTCGGGGCTGCGGGGTAGATGGTGGACGTCGAAGGCGTCGTGATCCTGGGCAAGGGCATCGGCGACACCGAACTCGAGGGCGCTCTGGAAGCCCATGGTGCCCTTTTCGAGGCCCTGCATGTGCAGCATACTGGGACGCTCGCGGCAGCGGGGGAAGAAGTGGCCGCGCTTTTTCTCGGGCGGCGCGGCCTGGGAAACGAGCGGAGAGAGCGGTGAGGCCTCCTCAGCCTCCACCTCGGCATTTTCTGCAGTCGCCGTTGAAGTGCGCGAAAGCAGATTCCGGGGGTAGGAATAATCTTTGGCTACTGGCGATCCCGGTGTAAAGGAATCGAGACTGGCGCGTCGTGCAGCAGCAGCGGCGGTAGCAGAAGCGGAGGAGGCATGGCGGATGCGCACGGGAATATGGGGCCAGGCAGTCATGGCGCTCCAGGCCGGGTCACCGATGCGCATGTGGTCGCTCAGGTCGCGGATGGCGACATCATCGTCCCAAGGGTAGGCGGCGGACGGGTGGGGGGCGCCGGTGTTGTGGCCCTCTTGGCGGGCAAAGAACTGCGGGGCGCCAGAGAAGAGCTTCTCGAGGTCGGCCTCAGTGAGGGTGGCCATGATGCGCTGGATCTTGAGGATGGGGCGGGGCGCAGGGTCACGGCGGCGGGCGCTGTCGCGGCGGGGGGGCGAGGGCAGTGGCTTGTTGGGGTTGAGGGGGGGCCTGCGACGGGTGGTGGTGGTGGTGGTGGTAGCCGTAGTAGCAAGGGAGCGGGGAATGGCGGCCGTGGCAGGAGTGGATTTTGTGGGTTTGGTTTTGGTGGGGGCGGCGGCGTGGGAGGTGGAAGTTGAGGCCGATGAAGAGGCGGAGGCAGACGCAGAGGTGGATGTGGCTGAATGTGAGAGCCAGACCGAGAAGTTGGTCGTGGTTGTTGATGATTGTGGGGCCGCTGTGGTCGTGGGAGGGTTTAGTGGTGATGGAACTTCTTTTTGCGGTGTCTGGGCGGCGTCAGTCTTTTAGGTCAAAGTAGAAGTGATTTTGTAAGAGAATATTGGAGAAAAGAAAAACAAAAAACTCTTGCTTCGGCAAAAAAAAAAAAAGCAGCAGGCAGCGAAGCTCGAAGAAAGCTCGACGGAAACATGGAAATCGAAGTCTTTTTCTGTTTTGGTGGGTTTTGAAGAGTAAAAAATATGATGCCGAGATAGAAAATGAAAATGAAAATGAGATCATCAAGACAAAAAAAAAAAAAGACAAGTGAGATTTTTTTTTCTTTTTTTTTGAAGTGAACTTCCACTATTTCCGGCCAACACCCAACCGCACTCTTTTTTTCATTCTTTTCAAAAAGATTCAGATCCAGAACCAGCAATCAGGCCACGGCAAAAAAAAAACCATTTATTGTTTTTCTTCTTCCCTTTTCATGCCGCATTTCAACCATCATTATGCCACCACTTGTGTGAGCGGGGGAGAAAACAAAGGAACAAAAACCTCGTGGTCGCTTGACCGACAGGGTTGTTCCTGTTCCATGATCCCCATCCAACCGGCCCCGGGACCCACCAAGCACAAGAAACAATGTGGAGTGTTTGAAAACCAGAGCCGAACCAACCCTTCAAAGTGGGGTGACACTTTTTGCTCGCCACCATCAAGAGACAAAAAGACAAGAAAAAAAAAAGAAAAAGAAAATATAAAAGACTTACCAAAAACTTCGCCGGCACCATGTTCGTCATCACACTGTCCTGCTTCCCCCCCGCATAGTAATCACGATCTCCCTGCCCTCCATACGTCACATTGATAATCTCCGGCGACGTCCCCACCACTGGCACCGGCACCCCCGGACTCCCCATCCCCTTTGTGCTGGGCGGCCCCGACCCAATCCCCGCTCCCACTGGTACCGACACCGGTGCAATCCCAGTCCCCGACCCCGACCCCGACCCACGCCGCGGCCTCCGCATGCTCAGCGACTTGGTCTTTAGCCGCACCGCCTCGATGCTCTTTTCAATCGCCCCCTTTTCCACTCCTCGTTGTTGTTGTTGTTGTTGTTGTTGTTGTTGTTGTTGTTGTTGTTGTTGTTGT
>JARQWA010000151.1:0-19427 GCA_030294605.1 Ambrosiella beaveri
GAGGGGGAGGAGGGAGGAGGGGGGTCCGCCGGGGGTGTGGGCAGTGCCGATGCCAGTGCCGGTGGTGTTGCCGGTGTTGGCGAAGGAGGGGGAGGACTGGCAGAGATGGATGGTGGGAGGTGACGTTTGGTGAGGGTGGTGGGGAGGGGAAGCGGAGGTGTTGAGGCGGCGGGGGGCGCGGGAGGAGAAGAGGGGGGAGGGCGATTTGCGTTTGTGTTGTTTTGTGATGCGGCCGGTGGTGGTCATTGTTTATGTATTTTTCAGTTGGGAGTGTTGTCTTTTATGTGTAATCCAAAAGTCCTCAGAGATTGGTCTAGGAGCTGGTTTGTGGCGTCTGCTGTGCGATGTCAAGATGTCAAAAGATGCGACGATTGGGCCTTTGTTAGGGTTGATGGCGAAAATTGTAAGTGGATAGGGTTTGACGTTGTATCGAAAAATGAAAGAGCGTCTTTGAATAATAGCCTGATGCGCGAATTTGCTCAAAAGTAGACGATTA
The DNA here is from genome assembly GCA_030294605.1 of Ambrosiella beaveri. Classification (NCBI taxonomy): domain Eukaryota; kingdom Fungi; phylum Ascomycota; class Sordariomycetes; order Microascales; family Ceratocystidaceae; genus Ambrosiella; species Ambrosiella beaveri. The sequence goes on from JARQWA010000151.1 coordinate 497, forward strand.
ACATTAGTAATAAGATCTATGATTTTCGATGGTTTTGCGTGTATGTGTGTATGTGTGTATATGATGTATTTTGTCTTTCTCTCTAAGTAGAGCAACAAGAAAAAGAAAAGAAAAGGGAAAAAAAAAGAGTACAAAAAGAAACCTCATCATCCTACCCCGTCGGATCTCCCCTCCCATCTATATAAACCTGCCCTGGGCCAATACTTCACTCAAGAAAACAAAAAAAACCACCTGACATCGCCCGTTTTTCCCCTCCCCAATCTAGACTCTCCCGCCAATCGCACCCATCCAACTGGTAAACCACCACCAACCAACCAGGCGACCATCTATATATCTTGCTACATACTTACATATGTACCTTTTCTTTGCCCCTCCTCCGTGGCCCGGCCGTGGCCAGAAATCGTATGATGGTGGCCGCATTGCAAGGGGGTGGATGACGGTGCTGTCGGTGCGCTAGGTTTGCGTTTTAAAAAAGTATTGTTTTTTTTTTTCTTTTTTTCTTTTTTTAATACTAGTGCCAGTAGCAAAGATGTGGATAAGATTTGCAATGGGGAGAAGAGGAGAATGAGAAAAATGGGCAGAGAATGGGGGGATAAGTAGCAAGATTTCCGGGAGAGGGTGGGAAGGTGGAGGGAAGGAGATTGGGATCAAGAGGATTATATAGAGGATTTGGAGTGGACAGATTCTCGGATAACCCTACGCAACCCTAGATATGGGACCACAAAGTGAGAGTCTAGGGGTTACGAGGGTTGGAGGTATGTAATTTAGTGAGACCTTGATTAGGACCTTGCCGTGAAGCCGTGTTTCTGCTGTCATTGTAAGCCAGCCACGAAAAGTGTTTATTTTCTTTTTCTGTGTATATGCAGCACGGTTGTATCCATTGTCGTTTATATGTTCGGCTCCACGTGTCATAACTTGGAATAAATGGCCATTCTGTCTGAGGTCTAGTTGGTTGTGGACGGCTAGAGATTCAAAATCATTTTGTTGATGTCCGTTATGATTTGTGGGGAATATTATTTTATGATTAGTTGCGAGTAAAAAAGAGTGATGGGAGTTGAGTATGACGATGGGAAGTGGCATTGGGGAGATCCACATATATTGTGTGTTTGGATGACAATAAAATATGAAATCCAAGTATCGATATATCAGAGAATATAGCTAAACAAACTGATATCTTCAACCCTGGGTGAGAAAAGAGGGTTCAAGGGAAAGATATCATATCTTATTCTCCATTCCAGCCAGGCCATTGCCGCCCTACATCGCCCGCTTACACTTTGCCAACCCAGACACCACCAACATCCCCCGCCAATAATAGCAAATTTTGCCATCTGTATCTGCATCTCCACCTCTGTCTCCGTCTCTCACACTGTCAATATGCTTCTCTGTGTTATATATATGTCCATAAATACTATCATTCCACCCCACCCGCTACCACCGCTTACCCGCTTCCGTGTTCCTGTGCAACGAACCTTGCCTGCGCCTAGCCCGTCATATTGTCATTCCTCGGGATTTCATACTGTAAAGATGTAGTTATAGAACAAAAATATATATAAAATAAATAAAGTAAAGGGATCAAGTTCGTCTCCTCCTGGCCAAAAGACTCTGTGGCCGCCAGTTTACTTAAAGAGAGGGAAACCACCCACCCCGCTGATTTATGACTGTCATTTGTCATCTTCCTCAACAACTTCGGGTATCATTGTGTACTTTGGCCTTTTAGATATGTAGACTTGCTTCTCTTGTCAAAAAAAAAAAAAAAGCAAAGCAAGGAAACAACCCAAATACAAACATACCATGACTCTCTCCCTCCGCCTTTTCCGCCGAACTCGAGGATACCTCCCCCGTAAGTCCTACACCCTCTAACACCATCTCCATCATTCATCACTGTCAACATTAACTAACAAATCCATCACCACATCACCAGTCCCCCCCGACCGCCAACCTCTCCTCGGACACCCCAACAACGCAACCCGCTGTACCCTCCTCTGCCAGCCCTTTTATTACAACCAACGACACAAAAGACACCAGAAACTGTCATCGTTTACATCGGGGTTCTGGACGGCCTTTTTACAGGCGCGACATCTGTCGCCGCCGATGGAGCATATGCAGTGGGTGTGTTGAATTGAGAGAGTAAGGTGTTGGTGAGATTAGTCAGCGGGATGGATGAGAAAGCAAAGAATGAAATGAATCAAGAGAAATGAGTCAATGGAAGAGGAAAACATCGCTAATTTGTTAGAAATTAATCAATAGAGAATCAACATGAAAAAGATCCACTGTGTTGCAGTGTATCCAGAAATGCAGGTTAGACCTATTGTGGATCTACCATTATTCCTATGTGAATGTCATGAGGCTGGAGAAAACTCCCTGATAGTATTTCAATGAATAAATCGAGTTCCCATCAATAATTAATCCATGATACACCATGCTATTGCTGTCCAGACATTTTCCCAAAACGGAAATGTCCCCACAAGTCACACAAACATAAAGAGCCCAACCCCAAACCACCATCACCGCCGGACTTCCGAACCCCGGTGGATCCTTTCTTTTTCTTTTCCTGTCCGCCCTACTCCACCGTGCACTGCAGACACACAAAGTTCATGCAAAATCTGCTGTACCAACATCCTGTCGTGATATTCTCATCAGAGCCTCATTATTGGCCACTCAGACATGCATCGCCAAGTCAGCTTCATACCAAAGAAATTAAATATACACCTAAACATATAACAATAAAATATCATTACACAACCTCGCCTCGTACTAACTGATATCTGTTAACTATAACTACAACCCTCAATCCTCAGCACTCTCCCTTCCAATTCTCCATAATCCACTTCCCCAACCCCTCCGAAAACGTCTCCTTCCCCCACCCCACCACATCCTTCTCCCCATCATACCCGCGCCCTAAAAACTTCAACGCCGACAACACCCACGGCTTCAAAAAGTCCAAAAACACCACATCCACCGTCTCTGGCTCCCCGCCCTCTGGGAAATTGCCCTCCGACACAATCGCATTCGGCACATTGTAAAACGACATCTTGGCGTGTATCGTGTCGTCGCCGTCCTCGCCAATGTCGTCCTTGGTTGTGTAGCCCGCCGTGAGCGGCGTGTCGTTGTCGTTGTCACCAGAGCCGTCCGACTCGCCGAGGACGTGCTGCTCCGAGCGGAGCTCAAGAGGGCGCGTCTCAGGTGTTTCCAGGGTCTCGGGTCGTAGAGACCAGGATTCCGGCTGACCAAGCATACGGATGTCGGGCATGTCAGACTGCGCAGCAGTAAAGATCGGGCCGTTGCCGTTCATGATGTGAATAATCTTTTGGGCGATAGAATACGGCACATCCTTGATGCCGACAATCCCGCTCGTAAACGGGGAGACGTTGTATAGCGAGTCCGCGGTAAACTTTCCCTTAATAATGTCAAACCGGATAGCTCCCGTATTCAGATACCCCAAGAACGGCACGTCTTTTCTCTCCTCATTCTTCATAATGTCTCTCATCGACACCTTAGAGAGCCAATCATAGATACTGGAACCATTGTCAATGGGCACTCTGTTCATCCACAGGCTCTTCGGTGCACAGCCCAACAGCTCATCCAACCTCAGAGCCCGTCTCGCCTTGGTAATCAGCTTCGACGTGTGCAAACCCTTCTCGGTAGGGAACTCAGTCTCGTTGAGGCCAGTGTGGTATCTGTAGCCCCAGAGATTATTATCAAGATAGCGTCTCTGGAACTTGACAGTCTCCCATGGAACCTTCTCGGCATCGACTTCGTCCTTTTCCTTCTTCTCCAAACCATCCAGTGACATCCATCCGACAGTCTCAAAGTACCGGCCAGAGGCCATGGCAAAAGCGCCCTTGTCAAATTGCAGCGCGTCTCTCAAATGCGCATGACCGGCAAAGAAGACGATCGGAATGTGCCAGTTCTGTTTCCGGATGGCCGTGTAGATGGCCTTCAACTTCGCCATCCGCAATCCAATGTGGCCAATCACAACAAAGACATCAGGCTTCAGCCGGATGGCCTCCTGGAACCAATCTTCCTTGATGGCATCTTCCACCTTGGTCACCATAGTGTTATTTTGATTGCCCGTGAAGTCAAAGATGAATCCCATAGCCACGATGTCGAACCCTCTATTCTTGGTCTTGAAGTGACGGTATCTTTGCGCAAAAGGCTTGCGCTCCCCGGATTCAAGGTCCACATAGTCCAGATTCGACGCAATGTATCTGTCCGAAAAGTGCGGAACCTGAATCGCTTGTTCCCGATCGCCCGTGGATGCTTGGTAAAGTTCGTGGTTACCAATGCAGATGATGTCTACATCTTGTTGTTGGTAGATCGGGTAGATGTATTTCCCTTTTGGGTCGGAACCGTCATAGAGGCCGTTGCCTTCTACACGGTCGCCGGTATCGACTAGCAACAAGTCGACATTTGCCTCATCGGCCTTCTTGTGCATATGTTTAGCAAAAGAGACGTAGTCTCCCCAGTCGGCACCGTACTGATGTCTACCAGAGAATCACACAAGCGTTAGTCATGATTGCTTCCCAAGATCACTGTCGCATTGTGGGGCGGCGCATTATGACATCATCGGTCTGCGTCGCACTTAGTCAACTTACTCTAGGAGATGTCCACCCAGCCAACCATGGGTATCCGTCGTGTGCAAAAAGTTCAAATCACCCCACGACAGGTTCCGCATCGGAGCCTCCTTTGGCGCAACAGCATCCGGCTGCATCGCCGTCGCCACACCACAAAGCGACCCAACGATGGTCGCGCGCGCTATAGCCGAGCGCATCTTGACGGTGATTATGTATGGATGGATATAACTTTCTGTAGACGTTCGTTGTTGCGCAAGAAAAAAAGCAATATAAAAAAGAAAGCTCGGACTAAAGACAATGATGATACTAGCTGGACAATGTCAAGAGATTCTGACTGCAATCAATGATGCACGACCAAGGAGCCTATTTATCCCTTCGCCTCACTTTGATCGGGAACCTTGACGGTCGCCCATTCAGCAAACCCCAGTCGGCTAGCCAAGCTCTTACCTAACTAGGGAGTTACCCTATTCTATCTAAAATGCAACCCCTTTTGGTCCCATTATCTCACCCATTGTTTCCGCTACCATTACACAAAAGCCGGAAAACGGCCCAGCGGCTATGCAACCATTATTTCACTAATGCTTGGTAAGATAATGACGCTGCAAAGGATCCAAGCAAACGACATCTTCCATGGAGCCGTCCAAGTCGATACTGCGTGTGTGATAGGTGCACAATGCTTCCGAAGGCTCCACAATCCATCCCGAAGATGCTCAACAGGTCACTCAGCTCCCTAAGATCCTCCCGTTCAACCTTTAGTCGGACAATCTCCAACCTCCCCTCTTTCCTGGCCTCACTGAGTCGCTGCAAAGGTCACTCGTCCATCTCCATCCCTTCTCTGATATCGAGAATCTCTCCAAGGTTCCGATCTCTGCTGGCCCCCGCTACACTCCACGACAGCGGCTTGAGCTCGCTGTCGTTGCCATTTCGCGCAAGTGAAAGGCGCCCGGCCACCTCGTCTATGATGATGTCGATAAAGGCAATCAGCCGGGATAGGTAGGCGAGACGGAGGGCGACCTCGCGGAGACGCTGGCTGGTGGTTGTGAGGTTTATTGTGGGAGGGGTAGACTGGGACGGTGAGAGAGGAGTGGGGTGGTGGCGGGGGTGGTCAGTATATCTTGTCGGCATTGGCCCGTTAATTTGGGACATGCAAGTGGTACCAGGAGACACTATCGTACCTCGAGAACTCGAAGAGGGCGCTCAAGTGATAATGAGATCTTTTTTACGGGAGACATGATATCAGATGACGATACACATTCACAATCGTGGACAAAGATTGGTTCAGAACCAAAGCATTTTTTTGTGGTAGCTATCTAATTTTCGGACTTTTTTTGGTGATAGAATATAAACTTCATCAATTCTAAAAGTTTACGAAAATCAAAATCAAACAAAAACAAGTAATCATAGCATGCACCATCACAAATCACTCTGGAGTTTGGTATCGATACAAACCTTGAAAGATCAGGGATGTCGATCAACTCGTTGATATTCTGACGGTCCACAGTCGTGTAAAGTCAAGCCTTAATGCAAAAGACTCTTAAGCCAAGAATCACTCATGCGAAAAACAAACTAGCTGTGTCTACTGGATGTTGATTTCAACTTTCTCAGCACGTTCCTGCTCCTTCTTAGGAACAGTGACAACCAAGACGCCATCTTGCATTAGGGCCTCAATGCCACTGACATCGATAGTAGTCTTGGTCTTCTTCTCCGTCCTCTGTGACTTGCCATTTGAGTCCTTGTCAGAGTCCATGTAGTATTCAAAATGCGGAAGCATGATCCAGCGGTAAATTTTGCCAGTTCTGCGCTCATTATGCAGACTTTCCAGACCCTCGGTGCCGGAAGAGGACGGGATCTCACCAGTAATGAGCAATGCTGACTTGTCCTCATCCCAAGAGATGTTGATGGACTCGCGGGTACCGCCAGGAAGGGAAACGTGCACAATGAAAGATTCTTCGGCCTGGAAGATATCGACAGGAGGGACCACAACACCGTCTTCCTGTGGAGCGTGAGGACCAGGGCCGAAGGGTTCCCTAGGACCGAACTCGCCGAACTTGCCATAGTGGTGCTTTCCATGCTTGCCGTGCTTGCCAAAGTCCTTTATCTTGCCAAAACCGAAAGGTCCACACTTGGGACCGGGACCACCAAAGGGTCCATAATAACCAAAGGGGCCATCCTGACTAAAGAACTTTTCAAATCCAAACGGACCGGCACCAGGGTGATCATGCTTACCGTGACAGCAGCGACGGCCAAATTCATGAGGACCAGAGCCCTCTTTAAAAACACCGAACTTGCTCCAAGGGCCATGGCGAGGGTGACGACCGCGGCCAAAGCCGTGACCGTGACCAAAACCACGGGGACCCTCGGGGCCGCTAAAGGCAGCGAATCCGCCAAAACCAAACGGACCAAAGCCACGAGGGCCATGAGCGTGGTGGCCACGACAGTTGTGGCGGCCGCGGGTATGTCTGGAGTGGGGAGGTACATCCTCGGGGGTGTCCTCAAACTTCTCACCGGTCTCCATCTCGGCATCGACGCTGCCGGTCTCGGAAGTGTTCATGTCGTCAAATTCGCCCTCGCAGTCGGAATCAGAGCACATGTCATAGGCAGGGGGAAATTCACCATCGTCGAAGTCCTCAGACTCAGGCGAGGGAGGACCGTAGGGACCGAAAGGACCAGGGGAACCACGGTGGTGGGGAGGGTGAGGAGGGTGATCGCCCATCATCTCAGGGGCAAGGCCGCCGGAAGGAGGATGGGGGTGTTCACCGCGGTGGTGGGGGTGAGGGCGAGAGGGCATGGTGGAAGGCCGGAAGTGGAAGCCGTGGGGTCCAGGGAAGGAAACGGGCCCGGGGTGGCCGAAGGGGTGAGGGACAGAATCAATGACAGCGCCCAAACCATAGAAGGAGTGGGGAGGACGGCGGTGAGGAGAGTTGGATTGGTTGGGCTGCTCAGTAGGGTTAGTGGAAGCCATGCTAGGTAGAAAGTTAAAGTTGTGGGGTGTTGATTGTGAAGAGTAAAGCGAAATAAAAGAATGCGTTGTAATCAAGAAGATGATTAGTTCATGTGTATGTGGTGATGATGACGAACGAAATGAAAAAAAGATCGAACTTTGGAAGAGGTTCGTGGCATCTTTTATACCACCCCTCCACATAAGCCAAGCCACCGGTACCTGGCTTGCCCCTACACTTGCGTCATCACCCGTCAGTCTCCACTTTGTCGGTACTTACCCGTCCCGCTTAAACCCCCGCAAAACCTAAGTCACTGTATCCTTATCTCCAACCCCGACCATCTCATCAGCTGTGTCATAAAGCCCTCTTCCTTTTCGCCCCCCTCAGCGTCACCATCTAAGCTTACCAGTTCTACGACGCAATCGACTAGAACCTTGTAGAGATTGTCATTTATTCACGATCTATGTTGTCACATTCATGATATACAAGCTTAACCCCTACCAGTTGTTGGGCGCAGCGTCGAAAACGTCGTGGATTTGGGGGCCCTCCCGGTGGGCAAGAACTCGGCTTTACAAGCTCCCACGAGGCTACATGGCCTGTAATGCTGGTTATCACAGTAGATTAGTGCGCTGAATTACAGAAATACAGGTGCCTATAGGTGCCGAAAATTTTCGGGTGGCGGCCTTTGTTGAATGGACGCGCGTCATCTATGCCACTATTGCCACATTAAGTACAATGAAGGATAGTCCAGCTCTCGATGTCTCTTCTGGTTGTGCTAATTAACTTGATGCGGAGTTTTGTAAAGACACCGAACAATACTCCAGGTGAATCTATTCGGAAAAGACTAATACCCTGTCACCTACAGAGATATGAGAGATACGTCACATACGATTCGGTGTAAGCAGTCAATCGGAAGCTCTTCTAGACTGAGTGTGGCGCATCAGGGCCTTTCGATGTGTGGCGTCAGTCATTTTCCACAATTGCCTCTTTAGGTTAAATGACGTCCATGACAAAGCTGTCAGATGACTAAGCAGACACCTTCATCTCTTTGCCTTCGTTGAACCTCAACCCAAAGAATTTGGTTAACGCTTTTGGGATGCCAGGTTTAGCAGCTGTCGGCATGCTTCCCGAGTGTTCAGATCCGTTGCAACGCTGTATAGCATGAGTTCTTAGACGCCGGGTGTAATGTGACGATACCCGCATACAACTCGTGGTTACAATTGGAGAGATGTGATTAGGACCATGGGCCATGAGTTTTTGGTAGAATAATCATTTTGATGTAAACTGTGGGTTTACAAAAATTTGTAATCTATCGATTCTGACAATATTCTAATTGATCTTATCAAAATTTTGAGAGTTTACATGATACTTGTGAACATTAGGGTTAGTGTATGTACACAACCCTGGATATAGTTTAAAAACTCCTGACTTGGACTTTATTGTTGTTTGCCATGCTCACCACGTCTAATCAATTACACAAATTTCTGTATCGACTTTCTAAGCGTTGTAGGCTCCCATACTCGAATCAATCTTTCGATATCTGTAGTCGCCCTCTTTCTTCAATAAGCGCCGAGCAAATGGCAACTGACCAATCACATCATGGAATTAACCTACTTTCAACCTAATGTGGGTCCTAGCTTGTTAGTATCAGCGGGACAACAGCATACTATTATTGGCTAGAACCAGTTATTCAGAGTTTACAATACCCAACGATTTAGCTATTCACTAAATTGTGAGGAACAATAAGGAGCTAACGAAAGCATGACCCTGACCTAGTATATTTCCTTGGACCAATCATCACATGTCACTGGCTGTGTAAAAGACATTATGAGGTGAGTTTAAGTGAGGTTTGGTAGAGCTTGGATCGGGACAGCGCACTGATGGCGGGGTATGTGTGGTGAATTCATCTGCGGTATATCTGACAGCTGTGATATGATTCATTTCTTCAAACATTGCAAGACCCTGTTCGCTCGTTCTCTCGAAGCAAGCGCTAGAAATCCGAGACAATCTCAATGCCGTTTAGCCAGCAGCCTTGAAAGTACCAAGATCACAGATGAACACCAACAAAATCATGTTGACTCAAGCCCTCATTACATGCCGTCTTATCCAGTCACCACCAACAATGTGACATTCCGAACCCAGTATTGGCTACCCCTCATCTTTCTCGCCATTCTCTATGCAGCCAACCAGAAGCACTTTATGGCTTCTCTCATTTTGAATGTTTAGACACATGGCATCTTTTGCGACATAGCTTTCATTTTGGCCCCCATTCTCTCCTAGATTCGCAAATAATCTCTGTCAGTATCTGATGTCCTGAATGCAAAGCAACTTGCCCATGACCCCTCCCAGCATATCAACCTGCGCAGGAAAAAGTCTCCTACCCGCCCACTGAAGCTCTCCACTAGTACTAACAAGATAACAAAATAAAGAAAAGATGACACATGTTAAACTCCCATAACTTGCAACCGTCCATATTATCACTATATGCTCCCAGTGTAATCGTAGATAATTTCCCCCAGTCCCCATCACACCCCCTCCATCCCGATCAAATTCCCGCTCCGCCCTCCCCATGTATGTGTGTATGTACGCTTGCACAAGAGAGTCCTCACTCAATTCCCAGTCCAACACCACTCCGTAGTCTCCGTCTCCCTATGACGTGCTTACGAGCCTGTTTTGCCCAGACTTGTAGGCGCCGAACCTAGCTTCCATGTGAGCGTTTCTTCGCTACCTTCCCTGTCGATCGCTATCCAACCTGCCCAGTCAAACGGCAGCACTTCTCATCTAGGCATTACTGATGCTACCGAATTGTGCCTGGATTCAAGACATCCTTATGCTTATAACGTCGCTAGATACTCATCGCTGTGTGTTTGGCTGGGTGTGAGGCCTTTTTTTTTGACTGTGCAGGATGTAGAAGAGGCAACTGCTTTATCGGGAGGGCGGGACACAATTTCTTTGGATGCACTTCGTTTTGGGCAGTTGCATTTTGTTGGCAACTTCCCCTCCACTGGCCTTGCTGATTTTTCCTCTTGGTCTTGATCTTTTTCCTTTTTTTTTTCTCCCTTTTCTTCTTTTCACGTCCATAACTTTGGATTCTTGCCAGATCTTCGACTTGTATTATTTCATTGCTAGCATTGATCGTCATTTCTTGCATATTATTGCTTCTTCATTGCAATATATTACTTAGCGTGTTCTTGTGTTATTCTTCAAGCTCCGTTTTGCTGTTCCTGCATCAGGTTGCTACTGGCATTATATAGCCTTGCGCATTTGCACAGATCCCTTGCTTTCTGTGCTGTGACCATTTTTTGCGATCCCGCTACAAACCAGGAAATAAGAACGTCACGATACTAGCCGCAATTGTGCTTGAAGCATCGTTTTGAGCTTGATTTTGGTGGCTATACTATACCAAGCCAAATCTACAATCTTACATACATCTACACCACCAGCTTCGCGACATGGTCGAACGTAGTAGAGGTCTCCCGGACGAGGAGCTTTTCCTCAGTCGTCCCAACAAGCACACTCCCGACGGTGATAGCCCCACCATTGAGCCCCTTCGCATCCACAAGCCACAGAGTCCGAAGCCCGCCGCTTTCCAATATCTGACACCGAGTGTCTCATCATCTTCAAACCCGGGTCCCTTCTCTACTTCAAAATCTTCGTTTAGTTTATCATCCGGAGCTCTGAGCTCTGCGAATATCACCCTGCCTTACCCGGAAGATGACGAACCAACGCCGAACAGGGTGAAGCCTACTATCCAGCCCTTTGCTAGCCCTTCTCTCCATAGCTACAATGACACTTCGCCGCGGTTGACCAGTCCTTCCGAAAGTAAGGGTCCTGGCCTGGCGCAGCGCCGTGGCACTGCCCCGAAGCCGCTTTCGGGCCCTTCAAGTCCCACTATGGACAATGATGAGCTCTTCATCAAGCCCATAACAGCGCCTGTTAAACCACAGCAGAATAGCAGCTCGATTCCGACATATCCGACAGTCAACAAACCCCACTACTCCACACCTGTCTCGACTACCGGCGTTGGCTCAAGCGATACCCCGCAGCCACAAAATTACCTGGGTATGCCTAGCGAGGGAGTCAACAGGTTCGCATCGACAGCTAGTACTTCGACTACCCGGGCTAGCCGTGGCTCACCACCTCCTCCCGAGACACCAATTGTGGAGCCGGGCCAGATTCTTGGCGGAGGCATTGAAGGTCGGTTTGCGGCTAGTGGCATCCCCGGGACTGGCACACTGAATGCCCTACAAGGCCACCAAGTACAAAGTGCTGCTGCTTCTCAGCGTCTGGCTCAATATGGGTCTACATTACCTAACCAGCAGCAACAACAAACTGCGGCACCACGCCCATGGACCCCGACGGAAGTTCCCGGTGCTGGTCCTCATGGTCCCCCAACGGTATACCAGGGCTCAGCCCCTGTGCAAACACCGGCCACCACATCAGCGCCTGCGTCAGACAAGCCGACTGCAGTCAACGCTGATTCTGCCAACCTCCAAGTTAGCGTTCTTGAGCAGGATTTCCAACGGCTAGGAACCAAGACTCCTCCTCCAGCTTACTCGAGCGTCACTGGTGGTTCGTCGAATAGTTATCCCAAGGAGAAGCAACAGCCAGCGGACACAAATGGAACAGAAAACCCAGCTTCCGCCGCTAGTTCGCAGCCCCAAATTGCCTCTCCGAAACCTGTTCCTGCCAATCAAGGTCACCAGCCCCAGCTTTCCATCTCGACACAGGTCCACTCGCCTCAACCACAACCTCAGCAAGCACAGCATCCTGCATTACAACAATCATATCAACAGCCTACCAAGGCTCAGATGGCAGCTGCTGCCGCAGTCTCGGCTGCCGGACTGTCTTCACACCCGGCGTTTGCCAATGATCAGGTTGGCACTGGCACCATGACGTTGGTAACTTCTCCGCCGCCGTTGCCCGAAGGGTGGATTGCCCACCTGGACCAAAATTCTGGACAATACTACTACATTCACTTGGCCACTCAAGCTACTCAGTGGGAGTTCCCCAAAGGCCCTAACCCTATTAACCATGATGTAGCGCCGTTGTCCCCCACGGCTTCAACCTATGGTAACCCCTTAGCTTCTCCTCTGCTGACTGGAAAGGCCTCGATGGCATCACCCATGTTCTCACCTCAAACTCCTGGCTATGCTGAGAGTATCATGAGTGTGGCCCACTCGACTGCACCAAGCGCTGCTGGTTTCTCTGGACCTCCCCCAAGCTCTGGAGTCGACCTGTACAAGGTTCAGCCTACTAATGGCGTCTACTTTGGCCCTTATCTGCGCTATATTAACATGGACGTTGAGAAGGGTATCTGGTACGGCAGCATCATGATCGTCACCGACTCGCTCCAACCTCCGACTATTCACATCCACTTGAGTGTGGATTTGTCACCGAATCCAAGACAGCTGATTCCTCAGCGTATCGCGGTTCATCAGCGCTGGGGCTTTTACAAGTACTCTGTGGATCTTCCCATGAGCGAGGCCGGTACTGAACGGTGGACCTATGCCGTTACTTCTCACATGGGCTGTACCCGGTATGAGTTTGTAGTTGCCGGCAAGAACGAGGTTAGCTGGAGATTTATTGCTCATTCCGGTAATGATTTCTCACCGGCCACTTCCCAGAACGAGCGGTCGAAGCTGGGAGGTATTGGCTTCATGTGGAAGGACGTGCTCCAGCGGAACGTGGATTGCGGTGGTTACCACGTGCAGCTTGGTCTGGGTGACCAGATCTATGGTGATCGTCTGTGGAAAGAAATCCCGGTTCTCAAGCAGTGGCTGTCAATCAGTGGAAAGGAAAACCGGAAGAACGCCCAGTGGACGGCTAGACATGAGGAGGATGTGTCTCATGCGTACTTCCACTACTACACCAGTCATTTTGATCAACCGTATTTGAGAGAAGCATTTGCCCAAATTCCACACGTTCTGCAATTAGATGATCATGATATGTAAGTAAAAAAGTATCTGGACTACACCTTGGGAAACCAAACTAATACGCAGCCTGTAGTTTCGATGGGTACGGGTCTTACCCCGACTACATGCACAACTCGAGCGTATTCAAAAACATTGGGCGCGTTGCTATTGACATGTATCTTTTGTTCCAGCATCATACGACACCGGAGATTTTACGCAATGTCAGTGATGACATGGACCTGTTCACCATTACTGGCCAGGGCTGGCACTTTGTCAAGTATCTTGGACCCTCGATGGTGGTTGTGGGACCGGATTGCCGCTCGGAGCGCAACATGGTTCATGTTATGGCTGGGCCGACATACCAAGGACTATTCCCCAAGATTGCTACGCTTCCTGCGCATGTGCAACACTGCATTTTGATGCTCTCGGTGCCATTGATATATCCTCGGCTTGAAGCTGTAGAAAGCTTGGCCAATGCCGTGACGACAGGTAAAAAGGCAGTTAACACTACCTACAACATTCTCGGTAAGGTAACTAGCTCCGTTGCCGGTGTTGTTGGCGGTAAGGAGGTTGTTGCCCAGGGTTTCTCCCATGTGAAGAAGGCTGTGGGTAAGCAGGGCTTCATGGGCAATGTACTGAACCAATTTGGCGATCTGGACGTTACTGAAGTCCTCAAGGACCTATGGACTCATGAGTCTAAAGACCTGGAGAGAACGTATCTCATCCGCACGCTGCAGGGTATCGCGCATTCCAAGGGTCTGCGCATGACGTTCTTCTCAGGTGACGTCAACTGCTGTGGTGCCGGTCTAGTGCATGACCCTTCGCGCCCCCGCGACCACAAAACCATGTACCAAATCATCACGTCACCCATTGTCGCTGCCCCCCAAAGCCAATATGTCCTCAAGATGCTCCACAACAACAAGAACCTCTACGTGCCGCTCAACAGCCACAAGTCCACGCATGAAGTCTCGGACACCAAGGAAGACATGATGGAGATCTTCCACACCGATGCCTCGGGGACACAGCGTGAGCTCAAACGGCTCATGGGCCGCCGGAACTACATCTCGGTGACAAGCTTGGACTCAGCGTATGTGGATCACATTCAAAAGCAGCAGGCACAGGCAGGGTTGGCTGGGCTAGCGATGGTGCAGCCACCAGCGACGGGGCTGGGGAGCAAGTTGACGTTGCAGGTGGACTTTGTGGTGCAGGGGGATGGTGCGTTTACGACGCCGACCAAGTATGGACCGGTGTATTTGCCGCACTTGGATTTTGGGTATTAGAATATGGGGGGAGTGTGAGAGTGGAATGTTTTGTTTAGTATATATCCATGTTTATAACTTGCTTTCTTTTCTTTTGTCTATATACCAACGTCGTTTCTCTACTCTGGGTCAAGTTCAACCATCATGACATAGATATGCTTCCATCCGCTTGTCCCCCTTTCCTCTCTTATCCGAAACAAGCTCCCGGGTCATCATAGCAGCCACTTGCTTCATACAGCTGGACAGGGCGTGGTGGGGAGGCGACAGGCTATTATTATAATTATATAGAGGGGGGGTGGGGGGTAGGGGATGGGCTTGACGGCTTGCCGGTCACGATGGGAGGTTGGCGTGTGTCTGATGAAGATTGACGGTCGTTATTTTTTTTGTTATTTTCTGTTTCTTCTCTTTTAATCCTTCTTTGTTAAAGATCGCCGGTCGATCGTCCGTTCCACTTGACTACTTAGATAAACAACATCACTATGACCCTCCTTTACACGCCTGTCATCGCCCTGACCCTCCTGGCCACCACCGGGGTATCGTCAGCCAATACAAACGCAAATTGTCTTCCAGATTCCTTGATACAGAGCGCGAGTCGGAAGACGGGGCTGGAGGTGTCGACTGTAGCAGGGACTTCAGCATCCTTGACGTGAGCTTCCTTCTTCGATAGCGTCACCATATACACACAAAGTCAAAGTCACCAATGGACAAAAACTAACACCCAGATACCAGCGACCCCGCCAACTTCATCACCTTCTGCCAAGGCAAACCCCTCACCAACGGCCTCCAAAACCCCAACGGCTCTTGCACCCCTACCCCTCTCGGCGACATCCCCGCCAAATCCAAAATGATCTCCACTCTCATCACCTCTCCATCCCCCGGCACCACCCTCCCGGCCTCGATAACCTTCTCCATCACCCTCTCCGTCGCCAACCTGGCTGCCAGCCTCTTTACAAACCCGGACACCACCTACTTCTCGGTCTCAAAAATTGTCGACTGATGGCTTTATCAACGGACATGTCCACGTTACCGTATAATCGCTGGGGTTCCTGGTAGCGACGTGGGTGCCGGATGCGGAGAGCTTTGTGTTTTTTAGGGGGGTTAATGGGGGGCGGAGGGGACGGCAACGGCAAGTTGTGGTGGTGGGGTTGTCACTGTTGCGCAGGATGTCACGACGACAACGACCAAGAGGGTTAAGGCGACGAATGGTTTGTAGCGTAGGTTGTGATTAGTCAGTAGCAATGATGTCATAGTCACGATGTGCATATAATTGGGATTTTGGCCATATTGCAGACAGAAAACAGATCACTTCTTGAACTCGGCAAATTGTCTCGGAGGATAATCAAAACGCAAACAAATCTGCTTTAGCACAGAATTTACCTCACCGTGTGCAATCCCTAGACTACCATCGACCAACTACCCATCGTCATCATCCATAATCTTCATTTCATGTATACTCACCAATCCCCACAATCCCCGGCAGATACCTTGCGACACCCCACCCCACCACCCAATGTGGATCCTCCTCTCTGAACCCCCATCACCACCATCGCACCCCCTTTAGGCTCCAACGCCTCCCCTTTCCGTCTCTCCCATACACATTGTCCCGACAGCATCTTCATCAAGCCATCCGCATTCCCCTTCCCCTCCCGTTCGCATCACTATAAGCCGCAAAATAAAACCTTGTATCCGAATGTAAGCGAAGGCCATCGAAGAAGATTGCTCAATCATGGCATGCAGAGCTCTAGGAGAATCTCTATTACGTACATGGATTTTCCTGGTGAGGTGAATATGTCAGGCTCTCACTATCGGTCTTTTCTGATTTCTGGACTCTTGAGAAGGCCGGTCGCTTGGGCAGCGATGGGTTCGCTTAGGTGGGTGGTTTATTTGGGAGTATGGGGATTGAGGCCGGGTGGGTTTGGATGGGAAGGCGTAGGCGATGAGTGATGGTGCCGGAAGTGCGAGGGCCGTGACCGTTTGGGGCATGTGGTTCAGGTGAGGTTCTAAATATCCAGAGAGTTGCACCGAGATGAGTGACAGAATGTGATACATGGGTTGGTGATCTATTTTTGGTCTTTGCTGCTTTGAAAAGTAAGCCGTGACATTAGATGGGTAGTGATGCCATTGTTTGTTAGGGTTAGGGTCCTTCAATGTACTGCCAAATCTCTTGGAATCGTCGTCTGGACACATGCAGGCCGGCTGCAGTGCTTGGGTTTTTTGCTCAATCTGAGTTTTCTGCAGCCTTGATGCAGTTAGGCTTCGGATGCCACCTGTGCGAGGAGAAGCGACCCGAAGATGGCAGATGTCAATGAGGAGATTGGGCGAGTTTGGTAGAGCACGTCATGGTGGGTGATGGGATGGCGAAGAGTACCCGATGGGAAGACTTTTGGTGGTAAGATGTGATAGTCCGTTTGAAGGGTTTCATTTTTATTTAGAAAAAAAGAAGAAACATATTTATTAGGAGAAAGAACATGTTGTGGGACGGCGATCATGTGAATAGAGCCCCACGACGTTCCGGAGATGGCAGCTATCAAGCGGGGCCTGATGGAGATTCATTAAAGAGTCCTTCCGGATCTGGCTGCTAAATAGATCCACAGCTCACTTTGAATCATACAATATTCCTCAATTCACGCGATGACGGCTGAAGTTGCCGATGTCTACCACACCGAAAACAATCCTGGATCTTCTGGCATCTTCTTCCATCGCCGACCTGACTGCTTTTTGGTCACCTTTTGACCATTGTAGCAGCCAGTTTAATCAATGATGTTGAACAATACCATTATAGATAGTCCTAGAACAAAACCCCGCTTGGATGTGACCATATAGCTATGTAGATACTAAACGGGGCCTAATAATTGCGATCCTGAGGATTCCTGCGGGATGATGGGGGGCTTCATCGGTAATTGACATTGATCGGCTTTTCTGTGCTACATGCGCCGCCATAACTGACCAAGACTTGACGATACTGATATTCACGACACTTGACAAATGAGTTAGTCATGTCAGTACGTGGTACTCTTAATGCTGAGGCTCCCCCTTTCCCCTCACTCAAACCCCACTTTCCTATCTGTGCCGTGCCGTCAACTCGATCCTCGTAATCTGCAAAGTCACACACATGGCAATCCAGATCCATAGTCCGTAAATCGCGCGGATGGGCATCACCAACCCTTCAGACTCGCATTATATCGACTATGACCCAATGTAGAGATATTCACGATGGCATTCTGTTTAAAAGAGGTAGGTGCCTGCCAATAGTGCAAATTTTTGTTGGTCACTCGACTGGATTCTTTTGGAGAAAATCTCTCTAAAGAAACTAAATCAGGTTGGGTATATTTCGCCACATTAGGAAGTTGTCATATTTAGTTGGTGCTCCGCCTGTAGCAAAGACGATTCCCAGCCCGTGATAATATGATACTTATTATCTCAGGATCACAACCACAACATCTGGGTGAATCGTGTCTTTTTTTGAGCATTGTTGCTGCATCGATTATCGCCACAGGATCTCCACCATCTCGACATTATCAGTTACAATATCGCCAGAAATTGAGAAAATAACCATCGACGTCTATTATATGATGCCCCGCCCGAGACGCCATTTTGGGTTTGGTGAGAACAACCACTAAAGAAAACCGACGATCATCCATCCCATCCCATCCTCATCTGCGACTATTACATCCCTCGAACCTCCCGCCGAGGAACCCCTTCGATCTCTGTATCTACAGCCAACGCCCAACTGCATAGGCCCACGGGTATTCATACAGGGCCTCTTTTATAAGAACAGGCTAGTAAAGCCAAAGCCACTGAACTGTTTGCGAGCCCAAGAGGTGTGCATTCCTATCTTCTCCGCCCCCCTTGTCTCCCCCGGATTCTCGAGATAGCTCATTCCTGAGCGCAATGGATTTCGGAGATGCCTTTGCTACTCCACATTATCGCTGCGAAAAAATATGATCCGAGCGATTGCCCACTTGACATATATCGTACATATTTCCTTTCTACCCATCTAGGCATTTCGATGCCATGGGATGACAGTGCCGTAACTATCCAAAATGCACGGCATCTAGAAACACTCAATAGCTATATCTTCACCTGCTGTCACCGGGGTCCCAGTAATCCTTCTAGCTCGCTATCTCTCCTTCCTCCTTTCCCGCTAGTGTGCCCTTCTTGCATGATGCTCGTTACTTTGCATCAGAACTTGAATTCCGCCCAATTGTTGAGTCTACTAAAGAGCTCACCCCCCCCCCCCCCCC
>JARQWA010000152.1:0-19381 GCA_030294605.1 Ambrosiella beaveri
CACTCACTCCGTGGCCATGTTCATGACCGGAGTCTGCCAGCCACCATATGCTCACCCGCCGCCTCACCCTCCACCACCGCACCCTCGACTACGTCTACCACACCATCACAACCCTTTCCTCCCCCCGCCGCCGCGCCGACTACCCCGTTCTCTTCGGCACCGTGTGCTCGTGTGCCTACATCTTTTCCAAGGCATTAGACCACGTCGCGGGCCTGGCCCACCTCCACGATGACCTCAGTGAGCTAATCGCATACCACAAAACCGTCGACACCGCCATGAAAAAAATGATCAACCTCTTCGCCGACTGGGCCCGCAGCTTCCCCGGCGACATCTACGAAGACGCCGCCATCTGGGGCGCCAACGACTTCGTGTACCCGGCAGTTGAGGCGCTCAAGGGGATCGCGCGGGGCGCGGAGAAGGAAACGGGGGACCACGGTGAGGCAGCATGTTTGGGGGGCGCGGTGGCGATGAGGTGGGTGAGGTGTGTGGTGCCGGTGGTGCCGGAGTATTATGGGGGATGGGAGATGGGCGAAGCGGAGGCGAGAAAGTTTGTGGAGGAGTGGAAGGGGAGGCAGAGGTTTGAGGTGATGAGGCTAGGGTACTAGAGAGGGATGGAGGGAAGATTCGGTTAGGTGCATTTGTAGACAAAGTATGGGTGTGAGGATCTGCTTGTGGATGAAGTGGATAAATTGAGGTTCCTGGGTTGTGAATTGATGTTGTGTGTTGTGTAACGTGGGGAGTTGTGTGGACAGTTATGTATGTATATATGCTTAATTATTATAAAGTATTATTCTTTTTTGCGATATGTGTGAGTGAGTGGGTGAGTGAGGTTTCAGATGGTGGCTTGTGCATTTGAGTTTGATCGGCGGGCGAGGTTTTGGTGAGAAGTGAAGACATGTCACTGGTCATAGTCGCGGTGAGATGTATGTCATGGTGCAAGTTGAAAAGTGAATGAAAAAAAGAAAGAAAACGTGTCGTTATTCATGGTGGTGGGCCGCGAGGGCGGTCGGTGTATCTATAGAAAGGCAGAGCAGAGCAAAGAAACACAAAGCAAAGGGCAACGCAAAACCAAGCGAAAAAAAGACAGAAGCAATCCAGACAGTAAGTAATTTCAGTAAATCCAGACCTGTGCAAACCTGTGCAAACTAACCAGAAAAAAAAGAAAGTCCAGCCCTCACCACCTCGTCAAACTCCTCCCCCTCTCTTCCTCCTCTTCTACCCCCCCCTCACTCCCCACCAACGTCCTCAGACTCTGCAAATCAAAAACCACACCATCCATCTCCGAGTCATCTTCTTGCTCCCACTGTCTCTCCCGCTGCCCCTCCACCACCAACCCCGCCCAGCCACCCCCCATCATACACAACGGCTCCACATCGCTATCCGTATCCTCTGCCGTGTCATAATTTAAAACAACGGGTGACCTCGGCACCGACCTGTCAATGTGCGTCGGCGTTGCGGTAGAGGTCGACGAACCAGAAGCAGAGGCAAAAGAGGGGGAGGTCGGCGAGTGGAGGGCACGGCGGGCGGATTGTGTGTAGGCGCGGGGGGGCGGGGCGAGACAGCCGGGTGAGGCAATACCACGAGTAGAATCGTTGTTTGCCCTTGCGACGGAGATGGCGGACGGCTTTTGTTTTTGGATGCGGGGGCTCTTTCCCTTGTTCGCGTTGGCTGTGGTGTTGGTAGTAGTAGATGTGGTAGACGAGGTGGAGGCACTGGCTGCCCGCTGCTGAGCGTCGCCGCGAGCGGCGGATTGGCGGGCTTGCTGCTTGGCGAGTTGACGGGCTAGTTTGTCAGCGAGAGATGTGTGCAGGGCGGCCATGAGGGAGCGCACATGGTGCTGGCGGGCAAATTCAAAGGGAGCGGCGCCGGGGCTAACGGGTGGTAGCTCAGAGGCGTGTTCTTGGCCATCATCGGACGGGGAGGAGGTGTAGGAGTACTCGGAGGCGCAGTCGGCGTCGTAGTCGTCTTCGGAGTATTCTTGGTATTGATGGGTATCTGGGACTTGGAAATTGGGGCTGCGGGGCTGCCGGTAGCGGGGGCGGCCGCGGGTGTATTGGTCATAGTCGGAGGGGGAGGGGAGGAAGGCGTTGTGGAGGTCGACGTACTCGATGTGGATGGCGGGGGACAGCGACATGGTGGTGGCGGAGAGGGGGAAGGCGGGGGGCGCGAAGCGGGTGAGGGGGTAGGACGGGGAGGGGAGGGCGTCCTCGATGTGTTGGATTGTGGGGGAGGCGGGAGAGGGGGAGGCGAGGAGGGAGAATATTGAGGGGTGGTGATGGTGATGGTGGTGGGAGGTCATTTTGGGGAGTGGTATATGTGGGCTCTCGGGGGCTCACGGACTTTGATGGAGGTTGGAGAGTTGTAAGATGAAGAGTGTGTCAATCACCAGATGTAAAGTTGAGATGTCAGTGGTTTCTCTATTATCCGGGTGCCCTCCATCTTTTTAAATCATTTTACCGGAAATGTGCACATGCCTCCGCGGCAGCTAAACTTAGATCAGGTACATTGCTCGGGTCAGGTTTTACCAAGATGGTCCAAGTTTTAGTTTTGGTTTCTTGACGTAGCTTGGCGGGGGCAAAATGTGTATGCCTTTTTTTACCTTGCTTTTTTTTTTAGAAAAGATTTGAAGGCGGCGTGTGTTTATGCTGAATTTTTTGAGAGGATGCATCACGAGGGCAGCAGAGACTGGAAAATCACGTTCTGGCGGATGCACATTGATGAAATTATCGGGTGATTTACACAGAAAGAAAAAGAAGAATAAATTGTGTTTTTGTCGGTGCTTGTGTAAAAAGAAAGAGAAAAAGAGAAAAATCCCCGTGGGGTTCGATTTGTGGGGAGAACATCGTACCACATCTTCAGCCCCATGACCGCCCTCTTCGCCCTCTTCACGCCACTCGCTCTCTATAAGCAACTGCACAACTAAACGTCTTTATTCTCTTTTATTCCTTTTCTTTTCTTTTATCCCTGCTGCGCCCAGTGAAACACGCCCAGTTGATCCCCGATTGATCGCCTTTAATTCAATAAACCTCTACACCCCAACCCATGTCCACCCCTTCAAATATCACAACTCCTCAACTTTCTATTTTTATTTTTGCTTTTCTCATGAAAATGAGGCCTTGGCATACACTTCACATACTCCCACGCCAAGCCAAGCCAAAACAGAGCGAAGGCCAAGTCCACCCGAGCCTGTCCAGCTGTAGATCACTCTAACGAGCCCCCAAGAGATCGGCGTGAATAATCTTGAGGCCTGTATACCTCTAGTTACCGTGCAAACGGACAATATTGGATGGGGCCTGGCCGGGCCCGGGAGACTACAAAAGTGACTATTTACCAGGAACAGAGGGTCTCTATAATCCAATGATGCTCTCTTGACTTAAACCATGATCTAAACAACCCATAAAACATCACCCAACACCCCCCTCCCATCCCCGCAAAAAAGGGCATCTTCCCAAATCTGTGGGGGCGTCAGCCACAAAACATCCCCACCACGTGAAAATACGCACAAAAGTGCTCCGGATAACTCTTTTTCATCAGTCAACTAGAGCCGCCCAAATTCCGGATCAAGTTGGTGAGTGCGTACACTCGTCGACTAACACGGGGACATCCCGAGACGCCATTTACACGCGGAAGGAGCCGTGCTTTCCTAATAGGGACTTTAGGGTTCTTACATATATGGGTTACTGAGATGGACTGCAGTTGCGAGAGTTGTCGGAAACAAGGCAATTATCAAAGACCTGTAAAGAATGGAGAGCGTTCTCGACATATGGTATAGGGCTGCCACCCTATTGAAACGCGGGACCTTCTAAAAACCACAATACACACAATTTCTATGGCAAGAAGCAGGCTTCGTAAGTGCTTTTTGGGTATCATGGAGTAACTGTGGGTCCTCAAGGGTTCTTATATCACGAGGTTTATTGTCTACGTATGTTACAGGGTTCCGTGAACTTGAGTTGGATATAGATGAAATGGCCACTCATTGGCAAATGTGCCGGTTTTGGATATGTTAACCCTAAAACCCCCAAGTTTAAAATCACGAGGAAACCGGTTGTTATCGTTATTCTTGTTTCTAAGAATAATGGCATGATATTGTGTTTGAATGCAGTTTGATATCAAGAAAACTTATGAATATCATTTTGCTTTTATTATTGGGTTATGTGATTGTTGGCTAAAACTAATGATCCCTGAGTGCTTAAATTACTAAATGAAATCTCATACTTGGAGGGTGCCAGCTTTTAGTGAATGATTTTGGATAGATCACTTGGTGCTTTTATTTATTTGTAACCAAGGTAATGCTATATTCATTGCATTATTGTTTTTATTCAAAGTTGAGACATATATTAGTTAGGGTTGGGGCATTGAACACATTATTTTAGGGGTTTGAAATAACCCATGTTAGGATCTGTTATGTGATAGCTAGTAGCCTGACATGATCTTTGCTTACCAATACATAATTTCCATTTAACTTTGTCTTTTACTCTGATCCTTGAAAAATTCTTCTCCTTTCTTGACTGAAAATAACTCCGCCTTTACAACGGATTAAGGACTATTTGTGTACCCCTCAAAAGACAATTCTCACCGTCAGCCCACCCTTTAGTCAGCCACATACATACCAAGACCCCGGACATCCGCCACACATGGCGTAATTTTTCTGGCCTCCGATAAGACCTGGCGCGCCAACTTCACCATCGCATCGCATACAATACAACACATCGCACACCCACCACCACTCATCCAGGCCACCCGATAAAACTTCATCGACACAGAAAATTGCCCATACTTCTCTCCATACCAACCCTCAACCCCTCGCCAACACGCCACCCCCTCCACCCAACCGCCACTCCAAAGCCGGCGCCACTGAAAAAGAAGAAAACATTTACATCCCCTCCTTCATCTCCAAACGCCCCTTCTATGCCGCCGACGAAACCACCTCCGCCACCACCGACTACCTCGACCATCAGCGCCTACACAAGAAATCTGATGATTCTTCTTCCAAGTGGTACGACCGCGGCCGCAAGGCCGGCCTCGCCGCCACCAAGTATCGCAAGGGCGCCTGCGAAAATTGTGGCGCCATGACACATAAGCAGAAGGATTGTCTGTCGCGGCCACGTGCCCGCGGGGCAAAGTGGACGGGGAAGGATATTCAGGCGGATGAAGTGATTCAGGATGTCAGGTTGGGATGGGATGCCAAGAGGGATCGGTGGAATGGGTATGATGCAAAAGATTACATGGCGGTGGTCGAGGAGCATGAAAGGCTAGAAGTCTTGAAGAAGGAGGCAAGGAGAAAGATCAAGGGGAGTGACGCCGCCCACATCGGGTCCGGTGGCGAATCAAAGGAAGAAGACGGCGAAGAAGACGAAGAAGAAGGAGACAAGTATGCCGAGGCCAATGACATGTCCAAGCACCAGAGTACAGCCACCCGGCAACTCCGAATCAGAGAAGACACGGCCAAGTACCTCCTCAACCTCGACCTCGACTCAGCGAAATACGACCCCAAAACGCGAACACTCGTTGATGCTGGCGCTACCAACGACAAGGCCGCCGAACTCTTCACCGAGCAAGGGTTCATGCGGGGTTCCGGCGACGCGCGCGAATTTGAAAAGGCGCAGCGATATGCCTGGGAGCAGCAGGAGACGTCGGGTAACACGTCGCTGCACATGCAGGCAAACCCCACGGCCGGCGAGGTCCTGCGGAAGCAACTGGTGCAAGAAGAGGAAAAGAAGAAGGCCGAGAAGAAGAAACTACTGAAAGAAATGTACGGGCTTACCGATGGGGATAGAGACGGCGACGATGCGGATAGGACAAGGGGGTTGCCGGAGGCGTTGAGGCGCGCGGCGGTGACGGAGAATGAGGCGTTTGTAGAGTATGATGAGATGGGGTTGGTGAAGGGGGCACCGCGGCGCGTGGCTAAGAGTCGGTATGCGGAGGATGTGCTGGTGAATAATCACACAAGTGTCTTTGGGAGCTGGTGGACGGACTTTAAGTGGGGGTATCGGTGTTGTCATTCGTTTGTAAGGAATAGTTATTGTACCGGGGAGGACGGCATCCAGGCGTGGGAGGCGTCGCAGAGGCAAAGAACGGGGGAGGGGATGTTGGGGATTACGGAGGTGAGGGATGAGGAATGGGGGGACAAAGAGGTAAAGAAGGAGGAAGGGGAAGAAGAAGACGAGAAGAAAATGAAGGTTATGGGGAGTGAGGAAAAGGTGAGGGCGGTGACAAAGAAGAGGACGGCCGCCGATATGATGGATGGCGTTACGGAGGAGGAACTGGAGGAGTATCGCAAGAAAAAGGTTGCCGCCGATGATCCCATGGCAAAGTATCTGGGCAAGGACGAATTGATTTGAGTTGGGTTTGGGGGTTCTCAAGATTTTGTTATGTATTGACTATAGACATAATACCCGTAATGGAAGATGAAGGTACGATGCATTGGAGTCTGCTTTCAATATTTGACTTGTGAATTTGATATTCTACAAACTTACCTTTCATTCGACGGTAAAAAAAAGAAGCAAGAATAACAACACACCTGTCCTCAGCTTGGACATTGTCTTGGGAAAAGTTGATGCGGCCGGTCACGGCGCCGATGTTTCCGGACCGGATCCTACCATCCCCCGACTTAGATATACAAAGCCGGAAACTCGACAAGGCGTCATCGATCCGTACAATTCACATCATATCAACGGGCTAACAAAAGACAAAAGTCCTTGATGGAAAATAAAAACAAAAAACAATGAATATGTTTGATAACGTGTGACCAAAACCTGACGAGAATCCCTTTCCTTGCATATACTTCAGTATACAAAAACAGGCATTCCAACTTCTATCCAATCTTTGTGCATAATCTGTCCTGAGAAACATAAAAGAAAAAGAAAGAGTTTTTTATTTTTTTTTGATTCATCACTTCTTCCTGAGCTTCTCCTTTTAAATCGTGGTCTCGTAGGCAACGGGGGTAACGGTCTCGGGGGCATTCTCAGCAAAGGAGACTGTCCGAGCCTCACGGGGCTGAGCAGGGAGACGCTTCAACTGGAGAGGGGTGCCCTCAGCCTTGGCAATCTTCTTCTTCTCGGCGTTCTCCTTGACTCTGCGCAGGAAGTCATCACGGGAGCGTGAGGGGGAGACATGTTCGATCCGGACGCTGATGCGCTTCTCGAGGTAGCGGTAGCCGACCTTCTTGTAGATGATGATGCCGACCGCGGACTTGGTGACGTTGTAGACGACACCGGTCTTGCCGTGATAAACCTTGTAGGGCATACTGTGGGCGGTTGTTAGTCATGGATTGAAGCAGGGGCGACGTTTGGATGAGGTTGACGGGTAGGCGACTCTCTCTATTGCGGCAACTCAGCTAGAATGCCTCATTCGGCTTGGGATGGAGGGCTTGGCACTTGTGAGATATGGTCATATATCACGCGCAGATACTGCGCAGTATAGTCCAGGTCCACTGGGGTCGTTTCGTAAATCTGAAGCCGTAAACTGATAGAGCCGATAGAGAGTATGCCGTGTATCGTCGAGTTCGTTCCGGGAAAGTTCCTTACCCCTTCTGGACAGCACCGTTGGTCTTGATGTCGACGATGTCACCGACTCTGTACTGGCGAAGGTAGGTCGACAGAGGGATCATACCCTTCTGGCGGAAGTTGCGAGAGAAGGCATACTATATCAAACTGTCAGCATGACGTCCGGGCTGATTATATGTGAGCTTTTTCTGTAGCGTTTTCCCAAGTTGAAATTGTCGATATATCGTCCATTCCGGTGGTATATCATGAACCCAACACAGTTCCCCAATTGGCCTCTCTATATCCTCCCAAAAGTCATGGCGCCGAGAAACAAATATTCAGTCGCAATAATATCAATAGCGAGATCGAGTCGAACAATTTCAACAGAAAAACGAAAGATAAGTCGGAGTAATAATAGTACATACGCGAGTGCCCGAACGAAGACCAGCGGATTTACCCATTTTGATGGTATTTTGGTATTGCTGAGAAGATGGTAATGATTCTCTTTCTTCAGACTTCGAAATTCTTCAGATAGACTCTCAGGAGCGAAACAGTAGTCTCAGTCGAAAATTGGGACACAATCCAGAATTCGTGTGGTGGGGACTTTGGCTTAGTCAGCGGATATTTTTGCTAGCAGCTTGCCTGTTTGGGGTTATTTTTCCCCCCAAAGCTAGGGCTCAGCCCGCACACAAATTTTTTTTCTGGAGGGGTAAACTTCGGATGTGGGGCCAGGGCGCATGTTAGAAAAAGAATTGCGGGTTTCGTCGATATTCCTTGTAAGCCGGATATTGACTTGACTAAATTGATTTTGGTGATTCTTGAACTTTTTTTTTTCCGTAGAACCATCAAGACTAACCGATAAAATGGCTCCGTAAGTACTCCTATATGCCATCTAGTAGTTATGATGCCGTCACCAACACTCATGCCGTCAAGTTCTTCCATCACAATGTACTAACCGGCGTTTCTTTCTTCTAGTCTGTCCTACTCCAAGACCTCCAGAACTCCCCGTCGCCCCTTCGAGGCCGCCCGTCTGTCAGTAATCTCCGGCCACTGAATGAGAGCTTGTCTCTTGTCAAGTCGAGTGATCATCGAAGACTGACATGGTATTTTTGTGTTATATAGTGATGCCGAGCTTAAGCTCGTTGGCGAGTACGGTCTCCGCAACAAGCGTGAAGTCTGGCGCGTCCAGCTTACTCTCTCCAAGATTCGTCGTGCTGCTCGGTAAGTTTTTTTGTCTATATAGTCTTCCAAACTAGTCCGTCAATTTCTCATCCAAATCACAATGCTAACCATAATTATTCTCCCAACAGTGAACTGCTGACTCTGGATGAGAAGGATCCCAAGCGTCTCTTCGAGGGTAATGCCCTGATTCGCCGTCTCGTGCGTGTCGGTGTCCTCGACGAGTCTCGCATGAAGCTCGATTACGTCCTTGCCCTAAAGGTCGAGGATTTCCTTGAGCGCCGTCTCCAGACTTGCGTCTACCAGCTGGGTCTTGCCAAGTCCATTCACCACGCCCGTGTCCTGATTCGTCAGCGCCACATCCGTGTCGGCAAGCAGATTGTTAACGTTCCCTCTTTCATTGTTCGTCTGGACTCTCAGAAGCACATTGACTTTGCCCTGAACTCTCCCTTCGGCTCTGGCCGCCCCGGCCGTGTCCGGAGAAAGAAGGCCAAGGCTGCTGAGGGCGGTGATGATGATGCCGAGGATGATGAGTAAACTGCTCGCCCATCTTATTAGCGTTCAAAATCTCTTTGATTTTCAGGGTTTCTTTGTTTATTTTGGTTAGGCAAAACACATAGCAGGCCGAGGCAGTCGACGTCGTGCGTCGCTGATATTTTTGCGGATTATATCATGAGGCGTTAGATGGGTCAAAAAGTGGGATTGGTTGTTTTTTAGGGATCAACACTCGTGGCTGCCACCTGAAATCTGGCACAAGCCCTGTCCTCCCATGCGTGTCTATGACTTGCTCGCCGAAGCTCCGCTCCGTCTGAGAATGATGGGGGTAGACAAGGTGAACCTGACGGCCAAAGAGGGCCTTTACGTCGGCCTACGCGAATGAAGAAAAAAAAGAATATGGAGGCTCTTGAAGGGTCTAAAAAGTTTTACGAGTTCACGATTCTTTGTTCCTTTTGTACCGGTGATGTGATGTGTGTTTTGTACTGCGGGTGATTTGCTATCTTGGGTCGGCACTTGGATCAGATACCAGAGTAGTCCGGAAGACGTGTCGCGGGAGGAGTTAAAGTTCAACAAAGTTCAATAAGTTGAGGAAATGATGAGACACTCTGATTGCAGACTAGCTAGTGATGTGGTGATGATTCTTCCAAAATTTCCAAAATTTCCTTTCTATGTATTCTCGGCCTTTTGTCCTTGTATCCAGCCACTCATTGTTTTTTCCTCCACAATAGTTGCCTCGGGCTCCAACGGGGGGTTCATATATTAGCGGGAGATCAGTGTTGGGCTGTTGTTTCTGGAGATAGCTTAATGTCCGCTCTATAGATGGTACATCAAGTTTCTGTCCAGTCTCAAGTTGAAAACTCACAATATGGAAGCTACTAGAAGGGAGCAGGCGTGATATATACCAGAATGCGTGATTTGAAAAATACTTTAATATCATGAACCTCAATGTTGTCGTCCAAGAAAACCCTTTCCTTGACTAGATATGTGCCGGGTTATCATGTTTGCAAGAATCTAGTTCTAAAGTGCAATAATATGGGATTGATGTTAGGATCTGATACCAAGGGCATCACTAGGGTTAAACACCACATGACCCTATCATGTATACCCAATAAACACGCCTAATGACTTCATCCCAATGCCCGCCTTCACTGAAGCAACACACTCTACAGGGTCTCCCTTCTCTGTTCTGCCTGACCAGGGTCTGAATAGCCTCTTCTGCCTCCCCAGATCTAGATTCCAGCATGATCCCTGTCTTTATAGTCTCATCTGTTAGTGCTAAAGCTACAGATAACAGAGTAACTGCTAACAGGAGGTACCCCGCTGACGAAGGCGGCTGCCATAGTCATTGATCATTCTGGGCTGGCTGGTGACCCCACCATACCTACCATTCGCTATAGCCTTTTGGGAAGTTTTGGGATAGAGAAGCCGACGTCAACGAAGGTTAAAAGGGCGATTTTCGTAGAAGGACCCTTTGATTTTCCTTCTTTGTATTGAAATTTTATTGGATTCTGATTGCTACCTGGGATGAATTTTTGATTCTTTTAATATCTCATAGATTTGTGGTATTGGATACATTGCAGATACATTTGTTGACTGATCGAGTTCATTAGCTTCGCGACCCAAAGTCCACAACATCGCAACCTAACGAGCCGCACCCCGTGACCGCATCTATTCGCACCTCTTATTAAACCACGCTTTATCTCTCACAATAATCACCGCCAGAACACCCCAATCACAATGAACTTCCTCTACAGTACCGTTAACACCATCCGCGACCGCTACACCCCCACCACCAACACCTCCAACTTCTACACCACCGGCCAAATCTCCCCCGAAGAATTCCTCCTCGCCGGCGACTATCTCACCAACAAATTCCCCACCTGGTCCTGGTCCCCCGCCGAGTCCCCCGCCCTCTCCGTCTCCCACTTGCCTCCCAACAGGCAATTTCTCGTCACCAAGAACGTCCCCTGTCACCGGCGGCTCGACGAGGATTTCGCGGGCGATGCAGGGCATGAAGAAGCGGTTGTGGGCGTAAGCGGGGAGGATGGCGTGGGCGGGGAGGATGGATGGTTGAGGACGGGAGGCATGGTTAGTAGTCAGGGGTTGAAGGTGAAGGAGATTCGGACGGTGGATGATGAGGGGGTGGTGGGGGAGGGGGAGGTGGTGGAGGAGGATGAGGATATTCCGGATATGGAGGATGAGGAGGACGACGATGCGATTATCCGCGACGAGCAAGCGGATGGGGCCTCTGGGTGAGCTTTAATGGCACAGCTGCCTATTCTCTCTTAACTACCTGTCATGATTTTTTTTTACTAACTGTTCATCTCTTCCCCCCCGCACCAGCGGCCGCCGCACATACAACCTCTACATCATGTACTCCCCCTTTTACCGCACCCCCCGCCTCTACCTCTCTGGCTTCCTCCCCACCGGCCAACCGTTGCCCCCCGCCGCCATGATGAACGACATAATCGGCGACTACAAAGACAAAACCGTCACCATTGAAAATTTCCCCTTCCTCTCCTCGGCCAAAATGGCCTCGATTCATCCGTGCAAGCATGCATCGGTCATGAAGTTGATGTTGGATCGGGCGGAGGCGGCGTTGCGGTTGCGGAGGGAGAAGATGGCGAGGGCGAAAGAATTAAGCCAGGAGGAAGGGGCGGATTTTGGGGTGGGAGGAGAAGCAGTAGTCGCGGGAGCAGGGGATGAGTGGGAGGAGGTGGAGGAGAGTGAGGCGAGGGAGGAGAGGGCAATTAGGGTGGATCAGTATTTGGTGGTTTTTTTGAAGTTTATGGCTAGTGTGACGCCGGGGATTGAGCATGATTTTACGATGTCGATTTGAGGGGGCAGATGATGGAGAAGGGTTTTGTTTTTGCTTTTGGGTCCAAGTACAGCGGTAGTTTTCAGAAACAGTCAGTCATAAGCTACGAATTCAGTCCATTACAAATTTTATTGTCATTCAATCTACACTCAGTAATAAACAAAAAATACCAATTCTCTCGTGAGAATAAGTTCAATTGCAAGTAGAAACCACAAGGCAACACCAAAACTCCATCTATGAAACAGCTCTAAAAACAAAAAAAATATATATATATATATACAAAGAAACACAACCCTCATCTACTCTCCCCCTCCTCCGCTACCCCTCCCCTCCGATCCCTATCCCCCAACCTCGACAACGACCTCTTCCCCCCCAGCGCCCCCCCGCCATTATAGCTAATCCTCCTATAACTCCTCTTCTTCACCAACCCCGGTACCTCCTCTTCTATCTCTTTATTGTCTTCACCCCCCGGCGTACTCGGCTCTGACCCTTCCTCGGGCGCCGCAACGACCAAATATGCTGGATCGGCAACTGTGGGGATCATCGAGCCTTCTTCAAAGGCGCGTCGTTGCACGGGGGATGCGTGGCGCAGTGACTGGCGGGAGGAGGTGCGGGAGAGGGAGCGGGGGCCATTGGAGCCAACGGAGGCCATGCTGGGGGTACGGCAGAGGGGGAGGGGAGAGGGGATGCGTGTGGGGCTGGCAGTGCCGATAGTGGCGCCGGCGTTGTTGTTGTTGTTGTTGTTGTTGTTGTTGTTGTTGTTGGTGGTGGTGTTTGTGGTAGCGGGGGTGCCGGTGGTGGGGTTGTTACTGTAGAGGCCGTTTCTAAAACCAGCGGGTGACCCTGAAACTGTGGATCCCAGGGGTAACACATTCAGAGAGTGCCGTTTATTCTGAGGACCGTGCAAACTCGTTATCCGTCCCTTTTGAGGTCCCGGTAATGGCGTTCCAATGGGCGGCAGCGGCTGACCACGACCCATTGGTTGAGATAGGTCAATGGGAGTCGAGGACTGACTATACGATTGCGAGTACCCATGTCCAGGGCCACTCCCGTTTGAATGAGCCGGATTATTATTTTCCTTACGGCTAGCAAGAGCCTTAATCCCCCAGTTGCGCGCCTGCACAGCAGCAGATGTCACGGCGGCCAGCGTATTACGCTTGGGCACATTGACCGGCGAGAACGAGGCATCAAAGTCCCGCGACGGCGATCCGGAGCGTACAGGGGAGTGCGGGTGTGAGTTGTTGGGTGACATCTCGGCAAGATCAGTCAAAGAGCCATTCTGAGCATGTGTAGAGAACCGCGAGTCAGCCCGGGCGTTCGACCGTGATGGCGACCCTGTACTAACATGGGACGTCGAGTTATTCCGCGACTGCATGTTACTTAAGTTTGTTGAGCTCCCATTGAGAGACTGTGTCGATGATGTTGACGAGGGCGTCGTGATGGAGGCCATGGTCTTGCTAAAGAAGGATCCTGCCTGTGATTTTATCGAATTGACAGTATTGCTTTTGCTAAGTTTGGCAAGATTTCCAGCAGCCGTCGAAGGGCCGCTGTGCGAGTTGTTCCCATCCGAGTCCAGAGAAGAAACCGTCCCCCTCCGCCCTCCATATGGCGTCGGCTCCGTCTCCAAGCCGATCTGATCGGGGAAGACAGGCGGGGCCATCTTATTGTGGTTCGCAGGGCCAGAAGAGTGCACCCGGGCGGGCGAGGCAATCACATTGTCCATATCCAGCAGATTCGGCTCGCTGACTTCTTCTTGGGGCAACATGGCGGGCGACTTGGTGCGGTGGGGTGAACTGACGCTAGATTGCGAGGGCATACTGACATGGGAGGGACGCCGGG
This sequence comes from Ambrosiella beaveri, assembly GCA_030294605.1. Classification (NCBI taxonomy): domain Eukaryota; kingdom Fungi; phylum Ascomycota; class Sordariomycetes; order Microascales; family Ceratocystidaceae; genus Ambrosiella; species Ambrosiella beaveri. Next base: position 13,819 of record JARQWA010000152.1, read on the forward strand.
GCGGCAGCTCGGGTGGTGTCTCGTGGTCAACTTGGACAGAGGCTTTGCGAGAAGGCGAGGGGCGCGCGGGGGTCTTGGGGAGTTCGGCAGGGGCAGGCGGAGAAATGGAGGCGGAAGAAGTAGCAGCAGTAGAAGAAGCAGAAGCGGCGGCAGCCAGCTTATCTGCGTCGCCAGAAGCAAAATTGGAGGGTCTCGGCAGGTGCGGTGGCGCGTGCGGCGGGGGATAGTGGCGGCCAAGATCAACCGCTGATGTCGAGCCAAAGCCCTCAATGTCATTCCCCGAAGCCGAGACTCCCGAGACCTTGCGCCGATGTATGACGTTTGAATCAGCATTGGCAAAAGTATGGCTCTTTTCGATTGGTGCAATCTTCTCTATCAGCGGCTCGTCTTCTTGCTGATTTTCCGAAACCGCGGGGTCATTCTGAACAGCCCCAGCCTCAATTTCCTTCCTCGTCTCGTTTACTTTCTTGTCTTCCCCAGTCACGGTCTCATTTCCCTCAAAAACACCGCCGCGCCACTTCTTGTCTTCTGTCTTGAAAAACGGCACGTCATCCCAAAATGGCTGTACCAGTGACTCGGCCACAACCTCCTTGATGCGATTCTCAATCTGCCTCAAGATAACATTGTAGGTAATCTGCCGCGAGCTGACGACGGGCGCTACCTCCATCTCCATCTTGGGCACAACCACAAAGGAGAACCAGAGGCGGTTGCTCGGCGGTGGCTTCACCTTGAAGAGCATGTGGCCCTCGAGGCGCTTGAGGGTGACGGCGAGCACCAGGTCGACCTCGCGAGCCTTGAAGCGGGCGCCGAGGTCGATGCGGGCAGTGGCGGCGACCTCGACGCGGACGTTGCCGGTGTATTTTATGTCGGCCTCGGCCAGGTACTCGCCGTCGACGGTCAGTTCTTTGAGCTTGGGGTTTGTGATGTATGGGGGGCCCTCGCCGGTGTGGATGCCGCGGATGGCAATGTTAGTGAGGAAGGACGGGGTCTTGACGCGGGAGATTTTCTTCATGAGGAGGCGGCGGATGTAGTTGTGGACGTCATCAGTCTTGTAGACGGCGAGGAAGAGGCGGCCGATGAAGGCGTTGAGCCAGCGCGTCTGGCTGTGGTCTTCGGTCGAGTGCAGCTTCTGGACCAGGGAAATGATGTCCTTGATCCCGAAGGCCTGCGGTGGGGGTGGGACGTGGTGGACATTGCCGGTGAAGGTGTGTTCTTGGTTGCGCAGGAGACAAAAGTAAAAGTCTTCCTTGGCGGAGCAGTTTTCGCAAAAGAGGTAGAAAGGTTTGGTCGATGTAAAGTCGGGCACGGGGTCGGGGGAGTCGGTACGGCGAGAAAGGCAGATGGCGTTGCGCTTGATGAAGAGTTCGCCCTCGGGGATGACGCGGTCAATACCGCCGTAGATGGAGATGTTGTGGTGGGCCAAGGAAATGACATGGCGAACCTCGAGCTGCTCCTCGTCGTCGAAGAGCATAAGATGGCCGTGTCTGGGGGGGGGGGGGGGGGGGGGGAATCCGTAGTTAGCTGGGCTGGTCTGAGTCTTGATGATGTGCCGGCAAAGCACCAGAGAGTGACTGATGATAGACAGAGAGCAAGAAAAAACCTACCGCAAAACTACAAAAAACATATTTCCTGCCTTCTTCGGCCGCGCGCTCGCCGCCGCATTCTCAGTCTCCTTCTGGGCGCCCTTCCTCTCAAACAAGGTCTTGTACATGGCCTGATAGACACTCTGGCTCGCAGGCGCCACCGTCGTCGACCCCACTGGCGTTGTTCTTTCCAGCGGCTTCGCATTGATGCCGGCGGGCGTGTACTCTCGGCACACGGCGAAGAAGCCGGAGGTGACATCGGCGTCGCTGGCGCGGCGGGCGGAGAGCTCCTTGGCTTTCTTTTCGGCTTCGAGGAGCGGGGTGGATTCGGAGGGCTCGCTGTAGGAGGGCCCGGTGTAGACAGGGAGGGTCAGGTGGGCGTGGAGGAGGAGGGCGAGGAGGGCGAGGGGGAAGAGGGTGAGACCGCCGAGGAGGTAGGCGAAGAGAAAGGAGAGGAGGGACATGGTGGGGGGAGGAGTTGTGGATTTTAGAGGGACCCGGTGGGTTGTGTGTCAAGGCCAGGTGGTCTCGGAAAGAGTTTATTGGGATTCGGCCATTGGAAAGGTGGTGGGTGGATTGAGAGGGTGGATTGAGATAACGAGTGTTTTGTCGCGGGTTGCTTGGTGGTGGTGGTGATGCAGATCTAAAAAAGGAAAGAAAAAGGCTAATGTTGGAGTATGCTAAGTGAACACGTAGTGAGAATATGCCGAAAGTCGAAGACAAAGCTGATGCACAGAAAAAAAAAAGTCGAATTGATGTACAGATGTCGTAGCTAAGCACAAGCAGCGGTGACTGATTGATTTGAATCGAGGCGGGTAAAAAAGAGGGAGCGCCGAGACGAAGCTGTGTGGATGGGATCAAGAAGCTATCGAGAAACTAGGAAAGAAACCATACATAAGGTCAGTAGAGAGAAGCGGGAAAGCTGAAGCTGGGGCATGGAAGTTTTGACGATTGCGGCGAGTTATGGCCCACGATGGTGATTTTTTGTATATGAAGATGAAGATGAAAGAAAAATGAAGATGGACACTCCGTGGATATTCTTCTGCTTCTTTTTGCCTCTTCTCTTTCTCCTTGGTGACATTTTCTCAGCCCAGGTACCCAGGTACATACATACATAGGTTCTTTCCGCCCTGTTGATCATCCATTGTCAATCCTGCCTTTTCAATTTTTCCTTTTCAATTACTCCGCCGACCCCTTTCACTTTCCCAGACAAATACCACTGCCACTCAACTTTAATCTTTTTATCTTCCTGCGGACCTGAACCTGTCTGCCTTTTTTTGCCGCCGAAGCCCACCCAATTTCTTCCGTAAATCGTGGCATTTTTCTCATTTACGTCTACTTCTCTTCTCATACCCATCCCTCCTCCCTCTCCCCTCCCCAGGGCCCATCCCAGCATCTTTTCCCGTCCACCACCACCGTCCACATCGTCATAATGCCACTGTCTGTGTGGCGCCCATTTACATTCCATTTACATGTACATACAAAGACCTTTTTCAATCAGTAATCACCAACCATCAAACCATGATCACAAGTCGGAAATTTGACGGCAGAGATTGAAACAAGGTGTACGTTATCCCGAGAAGATGTCAACTTGTTAGAGAATGCCGTGAATTGTCCCCCTGTGCAACAGAATGTTGGTTGACCCCTTAGAAATGAATCTAACCATGTGTAAAGGTAGCCGATGATCACCGGGACAGAAACCCGGATGGACTCAAGAACCTTATGTCACCACAACACACTACAACACAAAATCAATAATATACCCAAAGTAAAAATGCATGCGCGACCAAACATAAAAATTCAAACCAAATCAAATCAAATCAGATTCATGCATTTACCGAAACATCATCAACCATTAACAAGGATCCCGGAGTCCGGCCCCACTTTCACCGGCATCCTTCATCTTCTTCGTACCACCGGCCCCAACCGGCCACAAAACACACAATAAATGACTATCCAAATAAAAACAAGAACAAAAAAAGAAACCCACACCCTCCTTCACAAGACGTCATATTCCCACGAGAATCACATGCCTCCCCCCTCCTATGCCCTCCTATGCCCCAAAACCCTAATAATCATCATCCTCACTCATCCACCACGGCATCCGCAACGTACTCAGCCTCCGCGGCAACGTCCGCTTCTTCTTTACCACCCGCCCCCCTACCGTCGGCCGCGCCAAATCCAAAACCCCCTTAATCGGCGCAAACAAGCGCTCTTTAAATTGCGACTCAAACCGCCGCTCCTCCTTAGTCGGCTTCGCATCCGGGTCCCAGTCAGACCCCGCCTCCGAATCGTGCCCATCGAATTCTCCGTCCTCATTGGCAAACAAGTACTCATTGTCCTCATCTTCCTCTTCCTCTTCTTCCTCCTGCAAATTGGGATCCGGCGACGGGGGGCCTGACACCTCCGAGTGCGGCGTCGATTTGGCCGATTGTTTATTGTTGTTAATGTCAAGCGACGACATCGACGAAACAGCACTCGTCGACGATGAATCCGAATCCGAATCACTCGGGTCCTCCTGCCCGTATCCAGATGCCGACGGCGGCGGGCACTCGGGCGCCGGAATGTTCAGGCACGCATCCACCCCACTAATAATCTCAAACAGCATAGGATTGTGAATGGTGTAGGCAAACTGACGCCCGTACAAAATGTTGGCTGTCCGCGGGTTCTCCTGCCACACCCGGAACCTTGCCAGCGCCTCAATCAACCTGTCCTCCACCGCCTGCAGCCCAATGTCAAACCGGCCCCGCCAGATATGTACCATCTCCTCCACCAGCTTGGGCGGATACCGTGAGCCCGGCAACTCGCCCAATTCCTCCCCGGTCGCCAGCGTGTGCTCCTTGAACATGGCAAACAGCAGCGCCCGGCTGAACCAGAACCAGTCCCGGCGCATACCAATAGTATTGCGCACCTTGTCGAGTTGCGTCTGCAGGAGCTCCGGGAAGACCACGTTGGCGCCATGCGGGCACACCTTCCACCAGTTAGCGAGCCACCAGTGGGCAGGTGGGGCCGTCGGCCCGGCAAGGAGATTACAGGAGGCGTAAAAGTCGATCAGGCGGGATACCTTCTCGTTGCACGAGATTAGCGCCTGCCGGTACCGCGTGGCGCCGGCCGTGACAGCCTCAATCTCGAGGGCGTTCAGCTTGGCCTGCAGGGCTGGCGGCCACCGTCGGATGAACCGCTCGGGATGCACCGACAGCAAAATGGCCGGGCAAATGTCACACCACGTCGCGATAGTGTAGGCCCGCATACGCTCAGCATGAGCAAAGAACTTGCGGTAAGCCTCCAGTCCTTCGCGGTCAGCGGCCTTGCGCAGATCCAGGATTCCAGAGATCAACTCGGGCGGGTAGTGCTCTCCGTCTTTGGGCCGCACCGGCCAAATGACAGACCGAACCTCGCCAAGGTCAAAGTGGGCGTAGTTCTGCACTGTTTCCGACCACGTGAGGTCGACCTCGTGGATAAGAGCCATCTTGCGTTCCACCGAGACGCCCCAGTCGCCACGTACAATCAGCATCTTGCGGTACCGGATCCACGTGGGGACCGGCGGGTTGACGGGCGGGAGGTATTCAGGGAGCAGCGGGTCGAGAAAATCAACAGGCTCGTCGGGAGCATTTCCCAGGGACCGGTCGCCCGTGGCTGCAATGACGGCGAGACGCCGGATGAGATCTTGGGCGTGAAGTTTGGGCTGGTTGCGCCGCGGGCGAGCCGGCGGGGCTCCGGAAATGGATGAGGCCATGGACGAGGTGGAGATGGGGGGAGCAGCGCTCGTATTGATGGCCGCAGCCGGGGGGTTGGCCGGGACGGGGCGGTGCAGCAGGGGTTGCCAGAGGGGAGGGATGGCAAGGGTGGAAAGGCCAGTTATGGCCGCGAGGTCTGTGAAGGGGATACCGTCGAGGAGGGGGTTGTCGGGGTAGGCACGCTCGAGGTCTTGTTGGGTAAGGATACGGGGGGGAGGTGGGGGCGGCGGAGGATTGGGAGAC
>JARQWA010000153.1:0-18516 GCA_030294605.1 Ambrosiella beaveri
GGGGGGGGGGGGGGGGGGGGGGGGATTGAGAGCGGGCTTTGTTGAGTTTGTATTGGTGGTAGAGCCAGGTGAGGAGGCTGAGGAGGGTGGCGAATTTGAGGGAGGAGAAGAGGATGCGAGACCAGTTGAAGGTGCGTTGTTCGGCTTGTTCGTAGCGGGATTCTGGGGAGAGGTGGAGAAGCAGGTTAGTTTCTGGAGTAGGGAGAGGAGATGGAAATGCAAGAGGGATGGACCTTTGGCGTAGTAATAGATGGTGTTGAGACAGAAGAGGCCGGCCATGGCGGCGAGGATGTAGATGACGATGCGGCCACCGTCGGAAAGGCCTTGACCGTAGTTGACGCAGGCTCGGGGTAAAGGGGCCATAGTGACAGTGTGATAATAGACTATTCAAGGCAGTGTTCTCATATTGGTAGTATTTTTTTTTACTAGAAGTATGTTCAAAGATGTACCCGACTTGATGGTATTATATGGCATCAGACACACCTCATGTCTTTCCTTCCTTCCCCATGTCCTATGAAGAATGCACCTCCCATTTACATCCCCCCCAAAGGACCATGCTCTCATACTCTATGATTATGGGGAGAAAAAAACCTTTAAATGACCATATAGAAGATGTAGAGATGCAACGCTACCATGCTTGGTGTGCTGCAGATAAGTTTGGATTGCCGTAATGGGAAGATGGACGACGTGACCGGCCACATTGACAAGCTTTGGGGGGGGTTGACGGAGTAATATAAGGGACGACATGTGTAGTGGGATTATGTATGTATGGACATGGGGAGGATGAGAGTGATTAGGAGGTGTGACAGTAAACATTCAAGGAGATGTGAGTGAAGCAGTCAGAAAGTATTGAGAAAGTACTAGCGGGGAAAATTGAGTTTCACAGATAATTTCGAGTTCCAATTGATAAAGACTCTTTGTTGAATGTCTGGTATGTTTGCCTTGAGTGTTTATTGTATAGCTTGTCTGTTATACATGATACCTTCTACACATCCCACATCCCACATCACATGTCACAGGCCTCGCCAAATAAGCTCCCCGGAAAAACGCCACCGTCGATCCCTCAGCAAGCCCACAACGTGTTCACCGACGGACAAAAAGGAGGCATGGATTTTGGTATCGGTGTATGTATACAGGTACTTTGTTCTTCGGGCACGAACTATCATAAATACTTATATATTTAATGGTGGAGCTTTTTCTTTTGCCACGCGAGAAAACCCTAGAAGGCGAGATAGAGGATTGTGACAGAGGTGCATAATCGGGCATTGTGGCGTTTGTCAATGTGTGAAGGGATCGAAGGGGATTAACTCAATGTGGTATATAGCAAGTGAGGTGTTCCGGAGATATGGTTGCGGGCTACAGACGACGATATCAGCAAGTGGTTGGTGTTTCGGTCAATGTAAGAGATCATGTATAAAGGTAGGTGAATATGTAGACCTCAGGTGAGTATCTTGAGGGGCACTTTAGACACGGAGTCTCGTGTCTAGTTACCGCCTTGTGTCGGGGTTCTCTGGGTTGTTAATGTCAAGGTGATGACACTCGGCTTCAGCTGTGTGTTGATTAGCAAAATCTGAACTTCAAAATGTGGAACTGAAGACATAGTCCTGATATCCGCTGATTGTCTTTGTGATCAATTAAAGAGTAAGTCTAGGGTTCCATGTGGTGATTAAAGTGGATAATGTCAATGCACATCAAAACATCAGAGCCCAAATAACAAACTCAATTGTTTCTTTGAGTATTTCCTTCACCATCATCAAGTCTTGAGTTCTATGCCATGTATCCAGTTGCCCAATATTAACTGACAAGCATCAACAAGCTCTTAACGCTCCTTGTCGCCACTCATCTCAGCGGCACCCTCGCTAAACTCACCCATGCTCATAATCACCCCAGCCTGGACCAAAGTTTGGTACACGAGAACTTGCCAAACCTGCTGAAAACAGGGGGGGGCTTTGTCGGATGAATTTTAGTCAGCAACATACTAAATATCACGAATTTTAAGCTCAAAGGTTCAAGGCCCCCCAAGGTCGAAAAATTGGCATGATGATAGAAGTGCTGGGAGTGGTTGTTGGTCACCTAATTGGGAAATTTCTTGCGGTTGTCTAGGGTTATATAGTATCTAACCCTATTCCTGCCTACCAGATATTTGTGAAGTCACAGTCACTCCATTGTGATACTTTTGTTGGTTACTCAACCATAAACTCTATATTTCCTTTGTACTTAATGCAGCGCCATCGTTATCATGCAAATATAAAACGCAGTAACAAAGGTTACTAGTCTCCGAAAGAAATAATACCGAATCTACACCAAGAACTCTATCAATACTGCTCCGCTGGATGCCTCGGCGGAGCGTTAGACTCCAATTGATGAAACAGATTCCGAATGTCCACCTCTTCGACACCCTGAAGTCCAATCTTGAGCAATCCCGCATTCCTCTCGATCGAGTGCTGGCGCTCCACCAACTCATCCACGTCCCAGTTTGCCCACACAAACCGACCATGCAGAAAACGAGCCTGGCTAGTGGCTGCCCAGGCACAAAAGTCAGCCGGTAACTCGACTGTCAAAACCAGTTAGTTTTTTTTTTTTCTTCATCATCCAAACCAATCCACAGAACCACAGACGATAACTTACCATCAACATACGGCAGCGAATTCGGCCGCATTCCGCCACGAATCGACCGCTCCGTCAACACAACCCCCGGATTAATATTAACAATCTGCAACTTAGCCGCATCAAACTCCTCCGCCAAATGCTGAAACAAGCTCGCCGTCGCTGCCTTGCACGCTGCGTACACCCCCTGCCCCGGCGCCGGATTTGTATGGGCCACAAACGACGAAATGTTGATGATGGCCTTGTTACTCCACTCAGGCTCTGGTGTCCGGGGCCCCATGCTCTGGGTGTAGGAGTGGATTTGCTGTGGGGGATGCTGGGGGTTGGAAGAGGGCAAGCGGGTGTCGACGCAGGAGACAGGCACGGATGCCAGTGGGGACATTCTGGCGGAGGCTGAGGCGGAGGTGGCGCCGGGGCCGGAGGCGGAAGTGCTATTTGCCACCACGGACATGTATCGGATGTGTTGGATGAAATGTTTCGCCATACAGATGCTCGTGAGCACATTACAGTCAAGTGCCTTGCCCAACTGCAGCAAATCCAACACTGATCCCTGCGTCGACAGTGGCGTCGCACAAATAACCAGTACATCAACCTGAATGTTATCCCGCTCCAATGACGCCCACAGATTCTGCACCTCCTGACTGTTTTCCATGGTGCAGACGCGGTCGTCGATGACGGCGGGCAGGTGCAGGTGATCAGGGAGGAGGGCGGACAGGCGGGCGTGGGCGGCGGAGACGTGCTCGCGGGAGCGGGAGACGAGGATGACGCGGGAGGCGGAGGCGAGGGCGAAAGATTTGGCAATGGAGAAGCCGATGCCTTCAGATGAGCCGAGGATGAGGACGGTGCGGCCGGCGTGAGTGTTGAGGACGTGTGTGGGGGAGATGCGGGGGTAGGAGGTGTTGTGGAGGGTGGCGTAGGTGGCCATGGTGGAGAGGTTTGGGGGGAGAGATATGGAAAAGGAGCACAAGATAAGTTTGAGAGAAGTCTGTGGGTTCGCTGAGGACTGAACACAAGAGAGAATATCCAAGAAACCCTGGAGTCTGGTTGTATTTATAAAGAGGTTATGGTTAACCTTGGGTTAAGAACTTGTATAGAAAGTACTAAGTCTGGGGATATCCACCGAGCTCACCAAAATATGCCAATTTCTGAAGAGAACAGATGAACACCTAACTATGTCCCTCTGACGCGGAGTGGGTGATGACTGTCCGGACTAGCGCTGTACGCTGTAGGCGGGGAAGTATAAAGTGACGATAATGATTCTTGTTCACAAGCAACCGCAAGGTCCTGACGTCAAGAGAACTGGATTTAGAGAGAAAACTATATCGTTTATTCTCCGAGACAAAGAATACCAAGGATAGAGTTCAACTTCGATCGATCTGAGTGGGAATTAAAAATAGATATGAATAATCAACGACAAGGACCCTGCTATTGGAAGACGATGTTTGCAAAAAGACAAGAACGAGAGAGTTGCCGACAGTGGACTATTTATACGAATTCCCTTTCTACCTAGTCCCGCTAACAGAGCCGTATCTCACCCTCTCTCTCCAGAAAAAAAAAAGACTTCCCCCAATCGGCGTACCAAACATCGCAACTCCTCAGGCATCATAACTGAAAAGCAACAAAGAGACAAAAACATTCAAAAAATTATGCCCCCCCTTCTCCCATTCCATCATGATTTGATCCATTTAGACTATTACATGGATCTATCTGCAAAGAAAAACAGATATTGAGTTAGCTGGCTTTGATGTTTTTCTACTTCCTTGACTTAACTTCAGACATCTCCGGGATGTGATGGTGATGGTGTTGTGGCGCGTTGGTGTTGGCATTTGGCATAGAGCGGGACGGAGGCGTGGCATCAGGCAGGGTACGGGGTCTGCCGAGAGAAGGAATATTACATATATGACTCTGACGTATTTAGATAGGCAAAGACTAGATAGCTCCAGAGTCCAGAGAAATCAAAATATTGAGTGGTGGTGTATGCTTTCTTTTCTCTAGATGCGTTGGCATTTTTTAATAATTGTGTTGATGGAGACCCAGCTCATGATCTAAGCCGTCATAATGGCATCTTGTATATAAATGCACTCCCATACACCCCCCTCTCCGGCGTCCCGGGGCTAACCAGCCTGGACTCGCTGCAGCATTACGCACATAAACAAATCTTTAAATTTTCATCTTTATTTTTTGGCAATTTTGCCCGAGAGGAAGAATGCAGGTAAGTCGGTTAATTGGATTGGGCTGACTCATAGATTTTTTTTGTCCTGGTGTTGAATTTAAATGACAATCCTGTCTATACAGGATTAATTGTTCCTTAGCATCGGATTACGGACGTAACGAATCCCAGTACTTTCCCGCTAAATGGCGTACGTCCAACCGGCATCAAGAAGAACAAGAAGCAGAAAGGAAATACATACAATAATATTTTAATATATATTTTTTCTCCCCTTTGCCTCTCTCTTCCTTCTCCTTTATCAGCTTTTTTTTTCATTTGCTGAGATAAAAGACTTTGGGAAGTAAAAGTAAATATATGTATATTGGGATATATGTAAACGAATAGTGGAGCTCCGGACAATCGGCGATAACACACCACTTGTGTGAAGGGGGGTCTCTGAATATGGGGGTGGAAAACATCGTTGCTGCCAAAAAGCCGCCGTTCAACGTAACTTTGGAGCCCAAGGAGAAAAATAATTTTTCTTCTTTGTTGATGTCCTGAGTGTAAAGTTTGTAGATGAGCCGTCGTTTTACAACCATTAAGTCTGCTTACAGATATGTGAAGGACGATGATGCTGATTCTTTGGGTTAAAGGACAGCGAAAGAGACGCTTGGGTAGAAACAAGGTATGGACAGGACGGGACGGAAAGGCTATGGTCGTTTCTTTGGGCAACTTCATTTCGTCTTCTCCTTCTCATATGAAATCATTCCAGAGCTGAACAATTACATACGATATCCAGCAGGAATTCAGTTCTATGTAAACTCACGACATTAGGCGTCCAACTGAGACTTAGAACCGTATTCTTGCTGTGTTGCTCCTTTAAATTCTCCGCGTAAGGAGTGTCGTCCAAGCTCCGATGTCTTCAAAGGCCTTTGCCGGATAGACAAACGTTAGCGTTGATTGCCGAGGGGCCACGGGGTCTCTAAAGACTTCATGTATCAACATGTGAAGTTTACTATATAAGCACACAAGTCAATGCCATAATAGGGTAGCAAAAGAACAATGGATGCACGATGCCGCGGTTTCCTAGGGTCGAATAGAGTTATTTATGTAGATATCAGTCAAGATACATCTCCCAAGGCATTCAGCTGGCGAGAGATATTATAAGCTGAAAGCCCGTGAACTTGTCTCCTGTGATCAAGTAGCCCGATTGTCAGTTTCAGTAATGTAGTGTCTTTTATTTGTAAGTATCGACAAATATACCTCCGAGAAGCAGAATTCCCCGTCTCGGAAAACAATATACTGGCTGCTTCAATAGGATATATATATCTAGAGCATTTCATAGCGTTATGATCTAGGCTAACCGGGTAACCACTCTGGGCTTGGAATGTCCGGGCTCTCCAGGCTAGATTTTTACAAGCCGCCTAGGTTTCCCATCATGAGAATTCCCTCAGGCGTTTGGCTCAATGTTTCGGATGCTCGCCACGTCACTTCGTACTGAATCTAAAAATCGAAACCTAATCACCAAACTTGCGTCATATACATAGATATAGCCACTCACAAATGATGCTTCTTTATCCACACCTCATACTCCCGTACAATTCCTTGTGTCACGGCACCCCCTAGCCCCTCCGAACAGTAACCTCCATATATCTCCGGCCCCAATAATCCCAATCGGGCAAAGTCCTCCCCATCCTTTGCAATGTATTTATCTTCCTGTATAGTCTTTTGCGGCCCAATATGCATACGACTGCATCTTTGCTCTTCTCTTCCGTCTTTTTCTCTGATATCCAAGTTCGATTACATACCTAAGTACGGGACTGTCTCGGATGACCTTTGAGAATGATGCCGACATCTCCCGTGGTTCTAAACTGAGCTTAGACAGATGATTTGGGAGAATGCATATGTATTTCTTTTTTTTTTGTTCTCTCATGTTTAGAAGGCTTGAGACTTCTCATCGGCTGCAGCAGGTCACCGTGGTTACTGTATACACTTAACCTGAAGCGGCCTACCTGATTATTCTACATCACACGAGAACGGACCCAAGTAGTAGAGCTTGTAAACCATAAATCATAAATCCAACACGAACTAGACATTGTCAGAATATGAAGTTACTGCCATCCTTAGTATCTAGTGTATGATAGGTTAGGGTTAGGTTATCACCACCCAACCCCCCCTCCCCCCATTACTAACTCCATAGTTCCTCCTTCATCCTATCCGTCTCCACCCCTACGCTATCTCCACCAGCACGACCCTATCTTGTCTACTGCACCAGGAAAACCTCACAATCAATACCTAAAATTCTACATAATACTCAACCATCTAGACAAATCTCACCATAAGACCCACTCTTGTACCAAAATATCACTGCTGTCATGTATACATGCATGAACTTCCTACGAAATCCCAGCTGCATGGGCCACTGACTTTTCACTTCTCACAAAATCTAATCTAAATCCACATACATATATAGTTTTGCCTTTGGAATTGTTCCTGGATCACCGGGCTGAGCTCAGCTATCTGGGGGCCAAGTTTGCAAAATCTTATCTGTCTTATTTCAAATAAACGCCAATCGATTCAGTCCCGTCAGACAAAGCGTTGCTTACAGCTGTCCTGCTTGGCAATGACGTCATGAGCACCACAAACCCTAACGAACATAACCCAAGATACTCGTCCCCAAAACTTCACATCGCGAACCGAAGAACAAAAAACAGAGTTGACAGGATTTTACTACTTTTTTGACTTGATTTCTGGTCCTTTCTTAGTCAAGATATCCAACAATATATGCAATTTCATCCACTGCCCTAAACCATCATCATCTCATTAAATGTTGTCGTCGTCATCAACCATACCCATGAACTCCTACTATGTACTTCGTAGAGCGCTCACCAAGTCTCAAATGTCCATACAAACTTTTAGAACCCAAAACCCATCATCAAACCAGACGCCACTGCAGGTATCATAAACCACCACTAGACTTATACATGCCAACAAGGTGATCCCCCAAGCACAGCGCGGTGCTTACTGGACACCCGCCTGCTGAAGTGCCGCTTGCTGCGCAGCGTTGGCCTGCTCAATAGCAATCTGCTGAGCACGAGTGACAATGTTCTGAATCTCACTCTGGTCCGAAGCGGGGACCTGAGAGATGAGACCATTGTAGAAATCAGGCTGCTCAACTTGAAGCTCTGTAGGATTTGTGTTAGTCATGTTGGTCATCAACATCAGAAAGGATTGCAAAAAAAAAGACACATACTGTTGATAGTGACAGCAAAAAGTTGGTAAGGCTCAAGCTTATCGAGAGGAGACTCCAGAATTGCCGACTCCTCACCAAGGTCATCATCATCATCGTCGTAGTCATCATCACCGGCAGCGGCAAATTTGTTAGCCTGTTCAGTAAGGAACTCAAGATAGGCACCAGTACCCTCCTTTTCCTCGTCAGCACCCTCCTCATCATTCCAGGCATTGTCCTCACCGGCCCAAGCCTCATCATCGTAGTCGTAACCACCGTCATAACGGAGGTCATCCTTAAGAGCATCCTCACGGTTCTTCTCGGCCGCGGGAAGAGTACGGAAGAGCTCAGTAACACCCTGAAGTAGGCGGGGCCAACCGGTGGAAACGCTGGCAGGCACGTTCTGGGGGCCGATGCTCAGCAGCGAAGTAATGGCAGCAATGCAAAGCTTCTTGTCATGGACACGAGTGAACCAAGCCATTTGTGTGAACCACATCGTGAAGAAAGTGTTGGTCCAACCATGCTGCTCCAGAGCCTGGAGAGCCAAAATGGGGTTGTAGTTGATCGCACCAATGACTATCTCCATGAGGTGAACCTGGTAAGTCTTAGGGCGGCTGGTGTTCTCTGACAGCACACCCATCGCCATGGCGATAAAACTAGTTACGCACTGGTCAATGTGGCCGCGCAGGCAGAGCATCATGGATTCGGCGAGCTTGCATGCGCAGATGCGGTCAACTCCGTTGACCTTCTGGTCAACGAAAAGATCATTGACCATAGAGTATAGGGCCTGAACGTACTCAGGCTTGGTAGCAAGGTAGGGAGCGCCGTACTGGACAAAGTTGTCAAGAGCCGGAAGCATGTCCTCAAGGTAGAGCTCGGCGCCGGCCTTGAAGCTGGTGTGCATCAACTCGAAGGCACTCCACATAGTAGGTGAAATAGCCTTGGCAGCGAAGGTGCAGCTGTCAATGATTTCGAAGACCTCGTTGTAGAGATCAAAAAGCTTGTTCTCAAGAGTAATCTGAATGACCGGCATGAGGACAGACTCAATATGCAGGAGAACATCAGGGGTACTTTCCAAGGTCAGGATAAGGGTACCAATGGTTTGGAGGACACCAAGAGCGGTTATGCTCTTGTCATCGGCAAACTCAAGGTAGTCGTCATCTCCGTTGAGGTTGTCGCTCTTCTCAAGAAGCTCACGAATGATACGCAGGTACGTATCTCTGAGTTGTTCACTAAGGGCCACAGCGAAGGGAGTGAGTTCGGTAGCGAAAACCTCAACAAAGTCCTCCATGACGTTGGCGAGGGCATCGACATCAGCCTCGTTGGCAAGCTTGAGCAGCTGCTGCATAATGGTGGGGATGTTTTGCTTCATGTTGATGCGGATAACATCGTGGCGGATGAGAGGCTGCAAGGCGAGAGCAGCAGTAACACGAACGGGAAGAGCAGGATCGTTCATGCACTCGAGAATGCTGTTGTAAACGTTGAGGAGGTTGCGCTCCTCCTTGAAGTCGAGAGCTTCAAACTTCTCGATGGTGTCGCAGGCACGAGCACGCAGGAAGCCTTGAGGACTCTTGAAGTCGGGGAAAACGTAACGGACAATGAAGTACTCGACTTCATCGATGATGGGACTCTTCTTGCCGAGGATGATGGGAGCCAAAGTACCAATCATGCGAAGCGCACCCTCCTTGGCAATGTGGTTCTTGGCTTCGGGAGCAGCCTGCTCGTATTCATTGACGACAGTGTTGACGAACTTAAGAATCTCGAAGGTCTGCTTGCGACGATGCTTGGTGAGACTGGTAAGGAAGTTGGTGGCGGCGACATCGGGAGAAGTGGCCTCCTCAAAGTAGTTGAGAGTCTTGTGAAGGTACTCCTCGGGCTCATCCTCAAACTTTTCAACGTCATCCTCGGTAAGGCACATGACAGGGAAGACGAAGTGAGTGATAATGTTCTGAAGATGAGGCTTCAAGTGCGTCCACATTTCCTTGGGGCGGACAGACTCATCCAGGAATACAAGAGTGTAGGACAAGCATGGGCGGGACATCCAGCTGGTCTTGGCAACCCATTTCTCAATTTGAGCAAGGTAAGCCTTGAGGATCTCAGGCGCAATATTAGTGGTGAAATCGTTCGCGAAGGCCTGTTGAGCGGCATCAGTAGACTTGCCAACGGTCGAGGTGTTGCCGTGTCTAATTGAGAAAATGTTAGATAAAAGTTGTCATACGAGACCCAGCACAAGAGACTTACCTGATGAACAGACGATTCAAATTGAAGTAGGCCCACTTCTTGGCCTTCCACCAGTGGTGCTTTTCACGATCCGCGGGCTCAAGCTCATTGAGGTGAGCGGGGAGGTCCTTGGCGATAGTATGTAAGAAAACAGTGCACCAGCCGTGGCTTTGGGCCTGATTGCGAAGGAAAGCAGAGAGTTCGAGCTATATGGAGAGTACGATTAGTATGAGTCTTCGTCTGGTAAGCAGTATCTAAATATTCACATACCCAAGTAGCATGCTTGTAGCATTTCAGCGCGAGGTGAAGCATTTCACTAGCCTCATCACTAGTTTGTTGGACCAGCTCGTTAGTGATCGCCAACAGCCGGGGGAAGCTAGCCTCAATAATCTTGTCAAGGTTTCCACGCGAGTCATTATCGGAGGACTTGTAACGGTAAGTGCGGCAGATGGCCAGAAGGCACTCCAGACCAGTCAGAACTGACCGGGGCTCGTTGGTGTTGAGGATTTGAAGAGTGAAATCGAGGAAGGAAGGCCATCTCTCCGGGAAGTCGTAGTGTAGAATGCGCTGAAGGATGGGGATCAGCTGGGGACGGACAAGACCCTCGGCGCTGGCCATGATAGGGAGAAGGCGGTCGCGGAATTGAGCCTTCTCAACATCGGGAATGACAAAGCCCTTCTCGGAAGGGTCAAGGGTAGCCCAAGAGTGGTTCACACGGTTCTTGGTGTAGATAGCAGCTATAGATGGTTCAAGGTTAGCACGGGTGCTTATATTTCATACCGGCAAGTGGGTCTTGCGCCGGGTTCACTCCGAGCCGAAATCAGCCGGAGGGCCGGGCAGGATGATCGGATGATGTCAATATAATGACCTAAAGTTACAAGGGTTACAAAGGAAGGCGTCCGAATAAGGATCACAATAAAGATATTGGGTAAAATGAGATAGGAAATCGATCGATGCAGTTGGCCAAGATCAATTGAGTCCTAGCAAGCTTCGAGGCGATTGGTCACAAGGAGGGAGGCATAAGCGGTGGGTACATACTAGACAGGCGAACATTTTGCTCGGTCTCGGACTGGAGGATGTCGAGGAGAGTACCAAGGAAACCAGGTTGCTCATGGTACTATAGGTTGGTAGGTGGACCAGTCAGCATATGGTCGTGCAGTCACATTGGTGTATCATGTCAAAATTTTGACACCTCTTCGCACTCACCTGCTGCAGCTGGATTTCAGCCTGTTTTCTGGTCTCAGTGTTGTGGTCCAGAATGGCCGCCAGGAGACCGCGGATCTGAGCGGCATCCATGATGGGCAGATTGTAACTGATCAAACAGAAAGAAAATCGGGATAGCCTTCACGGACCGGAGGGCTGGCGAAGACGGTAGGTTAGCCGTCAATTGGAGCTTTACAAGGCGGCAGACCTGATGGGAAGCAGGTTTGGAAGATTGAAAGAGGCGGCCAGATTCGGTCAATTCGAAAAGGTCGAAGACAAAAAAAAACTAAATTCGAAGCGAGGAGCCCAGAAAGAAATTAGGAAGTAAAATCCCTAAAAGCAACAGTTTCGGTCGTGGGATTTTCGGCTTCTACCAGTTAGAGCACAGCACTTGTCAAGATAGTGATTCCTTGTGGACAATGATGACAATGGCAAGCCGGGCCCGGTCTACGAAGGTGTCTTAGTACCCGTGGCCACAGTAACGGAAGCGGCGAACAGAAAGGCAATGATAAAGGGCTTGTATGGCGGGGCGCTGACGATCGTAAGCCACTATTGAGGATCGATGGGGGGGGGGTGCGAGCGCCGTTTGGTTTCGGGTGTGGGAAAGACGATCTTGAGAGCTCGGGGCTTTAGATAAAGGTTAATGTTATTAAGATGATTGTATGTAACTTGATGATCAAATTCAGTTGATGACGGGGTGAAACGGTGGACAAACAAAACAGACATGGACGTAGCTGAGACCTAGACCGCTAGATTCACAATAAAGTATGGCTGAGATGATGGGAGATATTGTGTAAAATTCTACGGTGGCAAAATTGCTTCTCGCTACTTCCAAAGATGGCTGAAGCTTTAGAGCAGTACAGCTCAAGCTGCAGGCGGAAGCTGCCCCCGATGTGGTAATTGCAGTTTTTTTCCCTTCCTATTGTACATGGAGGCCATCCTAATTTCCAATTAAATTCACTTCTTGAAAAGATTTATTTACTTGTGTTGCCATGATTATCAGTCTTGGAAAACCCGGATGCTGCATTAAGTCAAAAAAATCTTTTTCCTTCTCGCCATGGGCATGACTCGTGTTGTCTGTCAATATCAGTAATGTAAATAATTGCAGCAAATTGGCCATTACCCCTCATTGATCCTCTACTTCTATCTGCGACAAGACATACAAATCTCACTTTACATGCTATAAACCCGGTCGTCTGGGAAATACAGCCTCTGAATTCAGTCTTCATGCAGCAAAACCCCCCTTCTTTCTGCGGCAACTTCAACTGTATCTCTCCTGGAACCTGATGACATGTCGTCGTGAAAAGATTATCGTTAATTTTTCTACCCCTCCATTCCGCTCCTCCCAGTCTCCACTTTCAAATGTGGGGCCGGACTTGGCCAGGCCCAAGACTTGCAAATCGACATTAACGAAAACTCGTAACCATTAGAGTCCTGGAACATCGTGAAAAACACTGGAGTTTTGTCCCAGGGGATAGCAAGCTCCCAATTGGTCATCATGATACATGCAGCTATATATTTTCATGCACAAACAAGGGTTAGTCAATACTTTTACTGTTTGATTTGGGTTGACTCTGGTGAGGGCTCGTTGTGAAATAAAAAGGTCGGTGTATTGGTGTGGTGGAGTCGGCGCATTCCCTGTTAATTCGTCAAGATTTCCGGTGGTCGGATAAATCCCGGCTGCAAAGGCTTTCTGCCATATCAACAATTAGGCAGTGTGCGCAATCAATTAAAATTTGGAACTTGATCGCTCTCTCAATTAATTATATATTGTTAGGGTTATACCATTTGCGATGGATGCAGGGTTAGATCCTCAGACTTTGGCTCGCAACCACCGCACACCACGTTCAAGTGGTGTAACGTACTCCGTGCCGTAACGATCTAGGCGACCAGTCGTGAGATCCATTCCATGTGAAGAAACTCTCTTTGTCCTGAACAAGATCTTGTAGCCAACAGTGTTCAGCACATACACGATGATACCGATATACGACGTGACGAATGACACCTTGTCAAAGGTATGAATGAAGGCCTTGTACCCTAATGATTTGTGTTAGTCGGTGCATTGGTACAATTTCGTCATCTGCGACTTACCATTGAACAGGGTAACGAGCACTGTAATAAGGAAGGCGAAATAAGCGCCATATGGTTGCAGGAAGCCTCTGTATGGCATCTGAGTCCGCGAGATTCCTTGTGCCTTCATTCCTCGCAACATTGAAAAGTAAGCGATCAATACGCTGACCCAGTTGAGCGTTCCGAATACCGTCACTAGCGTAACTAGGTAACCAAAGACGGTAGCAGCGCCTTTAGTAACGTTCATGTATCCCAACAAGCTGAAGGTTGCAGCGGCGGCTACACCATAGACCGGGACACCGGAAGCAGTGGTCTTCTTGAATATGGCGGGAGCTTGTCCATC
This sequence comes from Ambrosiella beaveri, assembly GCA_030294605.1. Classification (NCBI taxonomy): domain Eukaryota; kingdom Fungi; phylum Ascomycota; class Sordariomycetes; order Microascales; family Ceratocystidaceae; genus Ambrosiella; species Ambrosiella beaveri. Next base: position 13,822 of record JARQWA010000153.1, read on the forward strand.
ATGAGCCAAGCCAAAGATAGATCTAGAAGCAATGTAGATGTCTGAGTTGGCAGCTGAGACCACGAATACCAACAGACAAGCATTGACGACATCCGGGAACACGGGTATATTGGCGAGTTGCACAGCGATAACGAATGGACTGGCTGCAGCTCCAGTCTTTTGCTTGGTGCCACCAATTAAGCGTTCGTTGGTGTATGGGACGGACATGGTCAAAACCACGATACCAACAATGTAGATGGCTACGATGCGCCACAAAGTTTGGCTGATGGCTTTCGGGATGGTCTTACGGGGATTAGGCGCTTCACCGAATGCGATGCCAACTGTCTCAGTACCAATGAAGACAAAGCAGCTCTGCACCACGGCTGCCCAGAATCCCAAGAAGCGTCCTGTTGACCCGGTTTCGAGGTACTCGCCAAAAGAGCCTGGATTATGCCAGTATTTGAATCCGATACGTTCACCGCTGGGGGATCCACCAAGTGAAATGACAAAGCATGTCAATATCACTACTGCCATGACCAGCAACTTGATCACAGACATCCAAAACTCAGTTTCTCCAAAGTATGAAACGTGTACCACCTAGCTTGTTAGTGGGATTTCGGGATTGGGTTGAGACACTGGATCACAGCTGACTTACATTGACTATGATAGCCAAGACTGTAAAGGAAGCCACGAAGATTGCTACGTTTAGATCTGGTCGCCAATACTGTATAATGATTCCGACCGCCGTCAGGTTATTCGGTAGCACGATTCCGTATTTAAAAAAGTAGTTCCAACCAGTTGCAAATCTAGAAGGCAGAAGTTAGTGTTTGTGACATATCCACTAGGAGACCAAGACTTTACCCCAAAGCTGGATCGACAAATCTCGTAGCATATCCAGAGAACCCTTTATCCATCGGAAACATGGTGGACATCTCAGCCACAGCCGTCATGACAAAGAAGACAACCGAGCCGATCAGGCAGTATGCCAACAAGGTGCTCCCGGGGCCACCACGGACCAAAGCCGTCCCGGACCCGATAATCAAACCCGTTCCCATGGCACCGGCCACGGCAATCATGGACACATGTCGCTCTTTAAACTCACGGCGCAACTTGGTCGAAATAAGAATCCCATTCTCGGTCGAGTGGGTGGGGGAGCCAGATATGGCTTCCACATCATTTCCTTTCTCTGCAGTGCCCATTTTGACAATGTTCCAGAAGATGGATCACAATTTGATTTTTAATGGATAGGCGATCTACATAACTTATATATCTAACCAGACAACCGGTATGGATTGCCGGCCTCTTTATTATTGGCATACCAGATTCAATTGTGATACGTAATGTTTGATATGAGGGATTACGGCCATTGCCTTATTTTGGATGGTAATCATCTATCGTCAGAATGCCTGGCGATCTCGACATCAATGGCTTGACGGCGCCAATCCCATTATCTGGGGATAGCATCCTTCAACACATAGAGATTGCGGTGGGAAATGCAATCCTACCACGCGTTAAGCAAACACCTCAACCTCACAAGTTAACGTGAATAAGTCATGGCCAATGAATGACTAAATGTATTGTTTATGATGAGCAATGGAACAATGGCGTGCTCTGAGCTAGTATGGTACTTTTCCACGTGTTGATGTTGGAAAGGCTTCTTTCTAGATTGCGGATATCAGAAACGTTCTATTGTGTAATGATGTTGACATGGATGTCATTTATTTTCAGTACTGTCGTGCTTAGTCATATACACTATTGAATTTTTTTGAGCCACCAATCACCCCTAATTGCTCAATCTCATTTATTTACATAGTTTGAAAACCCTAGTCATTGATGTTCGTGTATTTACGTGAGCTGCGTTGCTCAGGCAGCGGCCAATAATATAATCTGAATTAAACCCTATATGTAGAGTTCAATCATGAATGCAACGTAAGCTCGTGGTGCTTCACAGGGCGTTAACCTATGTCATCGCGATGTTCTCTAGTTAATGCAAAGTGATATTCATTTTCTAGTCATCCTATAATATATCACCAAACATTTTTTGCGATATCTATGACTAGAATACTTGATATATACGACATCCAATAATCGAGTTACGGACATGCATGATTCTGAGGTGCCCTTTGACATCGAGCATCATGTTACAAGATGAAGTGAACACTATAGGTTCACCGACCACAGGGTCATCAATGTCCCGATTTACCACTCGGAATCTCACTCAGATGGCAAACTACTCGTTAACATGCCCACTTCGCATAATTGGCCACATCGACCTGGATGCATTTTACGCCCAGTGTGAAATGGTCCGCTTGAACTTACCATTAGACAAGCCTCTTGCTGTTAGACAATGGTGCGACGTTTACCAACCTTTAAGTCAACTTGTCACTAACATTACGACATAGGCAAGGTCTCATCGCAATCAACTATCCCGCTCGAGCCTTTGGCATCAAAAGGATGACAACTGTTCATGAAGCTCGTAGGCTTTGTCCTGAGCTCTCATTTCAACATGTAGCTACATGGCGAGAAGGCGAAACCACTTGGGCTTACCGGCCTGATGCTGCAGACCGTGTGGCGTCTGACAAAGTCTCTTTGGATCCATACAGAATCCAGTCCCGGAAAATCATGGCCATCATTACTGAGACTTTGCTGGCGCCACCGTTACAGAAGGTGGAAAAAGCTTCAATCGACGAGGTCTTCATGGATTTGTCGGCCCATGTTCAATCTGAGATGTTGCGCCGGTATCCGATCCTCAAAGAGGCACTCGATTTAGCTGCAGGTGAGGAACATGCCTTGCCTCTCCCGGGCGAAGTCACTATGAATTGGTCAAATGATGAACTCATCCCTCTCCCGGAGAACTCAGGGTATGAACCACTCGATTGGGATGATGTGGCTATGTGCATAGCGTCCGGTATAGTTCGTAATATACGTGCTACCATCTTCAAAAAGTTGAGATACACTTGTTCGGGCGGGGTTTCTGTCAACAAACTTGTCAGCAAGTTGGGCTCTAGTCACAAGAAGCCCAACGCCCAGACTGTCATCCGAGCGCGGGTAGTTCCCATCTTTTTGAATGAAATGAAGTTCACAAAGTTTCGGAATCTTGGTGGCAAGCTTGGTGAAAAGGTTTCTTCAGGGTTTGGGACAGAGTCGGTTTCTGAAATACTCAATGTTTCCCTGGGACAACTATGTTCTCGACTGGGGCCGGATACGGGAACCTGGGTATACAACACTGTACGAGGTATTGATACATCGGAAGTCACCTCCAGAACAGTTATCAAAAGTATGCTCTCAGCTAAGCAATTCAGCACGGCCATTACTAAGCCAGAGCAAGCAACCTCTTGGTTCCATATTTTCTCAGCAGACATCTACAACCGACTTGTTGATGTAGGCGTTCTTGATAACAAAAGGCGGCCAAAGACCCTAACACTTCATTACAGAGGGAAAAAGGGAAGCAAAGGGCGTGCGACGTCTATCCCGAAGGCAGGTGAGATCACTATTGATATGCTCATGGAATGTTGCGAGACTGCCTGGGCTGGCCTCAACTCAGAAGGGTATGGATTACCGTGTCAGCATCTCAGCGTCAATGTGAACGGTTTCGAAGGCGTCTCAGGAAACATGGGTATTGTGAGTTTTCTTGTCAAGAGATCAGGAACTATGTCGATGTCAGCAGAAGAGAAGGACCGGACTCGGGAACGGGAAGCCAAACAGACCGAGAGAGAACACGAAGCTAAGCGGCAGCGTCTCAATGCACTGGCATCCGGAAGCATTGTGAGTTTCTTCAGCAGAACAAAAGGATTACCACAACAATCACACTCTTCAACCCCAGAAGCCGCTCCTTCCGCTGTAAATTCCCACAATCACGCACATGCTTCTTCTGCTGGCATCACTCGCTTCTTTGAGCTGTGTCAGGCTGAGGGGAGACTACGAGATTCTGCAACTGACCCAAGCAATGTTGATAGGTCTGATGTGGGAGGTGTCAACTCATTGTGCAGAGACTGGTCAGCTAGGTCTGCTGGCCAGGTCAAGCCTACTCATGATGATCCAGGACAGATGCATCTGGGAGACGAGAATGAGTGGGAAGAATGGCCCGAGGCGTATGCAACTGACGATGACGATATCTGGCATGAGCCGGGTGACCAACAGGATCACGAGGATGCTGCCTTGGACAGTGTATCATCTGGCGCTCATCACCAAGACGGACCCGATGACACCAAAGCTGGCCAACCAGCGTCGAGCGAACCCCTCTTCTTCTGTGCCAAGTGTCCCGGGATCCCATTTGGCTCCGCCACGGAGTTGCAGAGTCATGATGATTGGCACCTTGCGGTTGAGTTGCAGGAGTCTGAACGGGGGCACCAGAGACAGCGGGCAGGAAGAGAAAGGGAGCGAGCGAGAGGAGGTGCAGGGAACGGCAATAGTAGAGGTGGCAAAGGCAAGCGATGGGGGCGAACGGCGGAGGCAGGCCAGCAGAAACTGAGGTTTGGATGAGGGGAGGGGAGTTCGCCTTGATGCTGCAGTCACTACGAGACGGCTGTGTGTATGTGTTTAGGATGATACTGGACGGTTGGGCATCAAGACTTGGTGGTCAGGATGGCATGACCAAGTATCCTTGTCTGAGATTGGTGCTGGACGACGCAGGCTTCATGATGGACCACGGTATGGAAGAGCCTGGACTTGTGGGTGGACAGTGATGTGTTGCTTGGAGAGAGTGGGAGGGGGGGG